>KQ989535.1:211042-337602 GCA_001598015.1 Dorcoceras hygrometricum | reverse complement strand
GACTTAAAGGAACGACGTCGTTAGCGCGTCAATCAGTCGCAAGGGAATACGCTAATCGATCAGCTGCAAGAAAAAGCGCTAACACGTGTATATAGTACCAGTCGCGAGACTAATACCAGCTGGAATGAACAGTACTTAAAACGAATAGAGCAACTGCTGAATTTAAAATCACAATGCAGCAGCTGATTCCTAATCAAAGAAAAACAACTGCTGACATTAAGAAAGACGCACCTGCTGATGAACAGTGCATCTGCTGAAATTTACAAAGACGCTTGTAACATCTAAACAATGATTTCGCTACCAGCCGTCGCCTATTAAAACGAATAGAGCAACTGCTGAATTTAAAATCACAATGCAGCAGCTGATTCCTAATCAAAGAAAAACAACTGCTGACATAAAGAAAGACGCATCTGCTGATGAACAGTGCATCTGCTGAAATTTACGAAGACGCTAGTAACATCTAAACAATGATTTCGCTACCAGCCGTCGCCTATTAAACCAGACTTTATACTGATTCAACTAGCAACTACTGATTACGAACTCATCAAATTTAGGCATTACGACTATTGGAAGAATCATTCATAAACGCTCAAACCATACAGCTGCTGAATCTTAGCATGTAGATACAGCTGCTGGATACATAACTCAACAATTGTAATATCAAAACAACAACGATGTTATCAGCTGTTGCCTATCAAACCATACCAATGATTCAACCAGCAACTTCCAATTACACAGTTATCGAATTCTAATATTACAGCTACTGCAAGAAGAACTTTCATAACTTTTCTGGGAATGAATTCAAATCCTCAGTTCGTATAAACTTCATAAACTTTCTGAAAAACAAACTGGAAGCATCATAAAAATCAAAACATCATTTTTGAACCCATCTTTCTTTCCTTATCATGTCTAAATCATTTCAAACATGAACTTCAATATATACAATAATATACAGGCAAGCAGATCTATTAAAACACAATATATGCTTCAAATGGTGTAGAAAAGATCAGCTTTTACGTGCCTTATTTGAAGCTTTGCAACAACAGCAAATTCCCGCAGAGATCTTCCCTTTGAGCAACGCACGAGCTTTTCTGAAATTCCTTTGAAGAACACTTTAAAACTTTTCTTTGCAAATGATGAAAGTCTTACTTTGAAAACATGTTTTTATATGAAAGGGATTATTGGCAAGCTACTTGGAAAATCAAGCATGACACACTTTCAAAATTTAGTAAAATTCCCTTCATATCATTTTAAATTTGTGAAATACCAAACCTTCTTTTAAAGAAATCATTTCACCTCCTTGAAACATCTTTTAATAGATTTAGAACCAGCTCTTGCATCGCTACTTGGAGTCACCTGCTGGAATTAGCCGCAGCGCAAACTTATCTGCTGATATCAACAATTCAGCAGATACATGATATTTAAAATTGCCAAAATGGCCCATTTAATTTATGAAATGCATAAATATGGTCCTAAGGATTTTGGGGCGTTACAGAGACCCACACCATCGAGGCCCACAAGTACAAATTCACACTATTCATTTTCATTATAAGAAAATCAAACTCATTACAAACTACAACTATGTTAGGATCAAGCGCTTACCACTATGCCAAAAGCTATAGCTGTTAGCCAAGGTGCAACTTTATTTTCTTATAATATGGCAGCGCAGAGTGCACCTATTATGTGCGTTAGGGTCGGGCTGTTGCCCATTAGTCAGGGGAGGTGCGTGTCTAACTGCTGGTGCTGTCTCAATTCTTTTAGAGATTAGTCTTATCCTTTCCCGACCGTCGGTCCTATATCCAGCAGAGATAATATTATCCGTTAAGATCTGGCATCACACTTTTATATCCCACCTGACCAAGCAGATCAAGCAGCATTACGTCAGCAGCTTGACGTACGAAAGCTTCTCAGGAGGTCACACATCCCAGTACTGCTCTCACCCTTGGACTCTTAACTCTAAAATCCCCCCCGAGAAGTATAGAAAATGTTTCTTGGGAGACTCAAACCCCTAACCTCGCTCTGATACCAATTGTTAGGATGAAACGCTTACCACTAGGTCAAAAGCTATAGCTGTTAGCCAATATACAACTTTATTTCTTATAATGTGGCAGCACAGAATGCACCTATTATGTCCATTTGGGTCGAGAACAAGCTGTATTGACCTTGACTCGTTAAAAAAAAATCGAAATACAGTAATTGGTGCCATAAACTTCATTTAAATTTCCAAGTACAAAATGCGAAATCGCGATATTACAACTACCGAACTCTATCTGAATTCATCTTTGTTGTAACAGATCTCAATACAGTTTTGACTAAGATCAAAGACAAAAAAAGTAGCAAAATACAAAATGAACATCGCGAAAACACAGGCCTTCGATAAACACTAGCACGTCGCTGCTGATTCAAACTCCACTTCCCACCTGCTCCGGCGCCGACTCACCTGCACCAAGAAAGCTAGTGAGCCTAGGGGCTCAGCAAGCAAACTGAAAGTAACAAGCACAATATGCAGATGATAAAACATAAGGCATCATTCATTGCATCTTTTGTTCTGGAAGTAAATTCAAATTCCAGCGTTATCATTTTCGTTAAACTCATGGCTCAGAATCTCTACTTAGGTCCCATTGCACTCGATCGAATGACTACTGATATCGGTTTCAATGTGGTGAAATCTCACCCAATATGAAGGGGCAACTGACCCTCTCATCTGCTGCTCACCCTTCCCATATGAACCGTCTGTTATCTAAGCCATAAATTCATAAATTTAAACTTTCTTCTTTAAAACACATACTGGGCGAACTGAAATCTTAGCATCGGGGTTCACTTCATTTTTTTAAAACTCAGGCTTCCTTCAAAACTCGTTTACTGAGCATCCAGTAGAGACATAGAAAATCAGCATTTGGGATAAATTCAGTTGTTGGCAAGAAATCCAGCTGATGTGAACAGTATATCAGTTGATGGGTATATATCGGTAGTCAACACAATTAATTTGGTCAACGGAGTAACAGTAGATCAACCAATCGTTGGTTCAAGAACAACCAGTCGTTGGGTAGGGCGATCAGCAGGTGAAAGAAAACTAGACGATGGATATTATCAGCAGTGAAGTACGTACGGGGAAAGGAATCGATCGCAAGCAAAACCAGTCGCAAGCAACAGTAACCAGTCGCAAGCAACAGTAACCAGTCGCAAGCAAAACCAGTCGCAAGCAACAGTAACCAGTCGCAAGCAACTGCTGAAATTTTGACAATAAAATGCATCTGCTGATGAACAGTGCACTGCTGGAAATTTACTAGGAAATACGTCTACTGGTTTTCAAAAGAAAAGCACCTGCTGGTGTTAACAAGAAATACACCTGCTGGTTTTAGCAAAAGAAATGCACCTGCTAGTGTTTGATAACACTGGTAATATCGAAAAAATGATCTCGCTACCAACCAGACTTTTACTGATTCAACTAGCACACAATCATCAAATCCCGATATTACAGCAAAAGGAAGAACATCATAATCTCTATGAGTTGAAAAATCTGGGATGCTCAGCGTTTTAAAATCAACATCAACCTCGTAAAATACATTTGAGTTCCAAACATAATCCACTGTGACCCTGAACGCTAAACATACGCTATAATATCAACCAAAACATGAGCAAAGGCTGATAATAAACAGAGCTTAAGAAAAATCACGAAATGAAGTGAGAATAATACGTAAGCTTTCGTGGTGTAGCAAGAATAAAATTTACTTGCCTTGATAAAAAGGAAATCACAAGATACAGCAAGCCACTTAACAGAGAGTTTTCCACAGCACAGCAAAGTGTTATCTATTTTCTTTGATGCCAAAAAAATGAACATTTTCTTGCAAAGAATTTAAACTTATAGTTCACAAGGACAGCGGCATGGGAGTCTGATTTGTAACAGAGAAAACACTCAAGTAGGCATGGTGTCCCAATCCTGAATCTCAAAGATTTATTTAAAATCCCCTGTTACTATTTTGATTTGTAAAAGTGCTACACAAATTGAGAATTTTAACCATCCTCCCATACCAGCCATGACATTTTAGTAAAGTTTAAAATTTCGATTAACCACTAATTGCTTCCAACCTAACTTCGATATGGAACTGCCGTTTACAACTATTTGATCCACTCCTAGTGGGTGGTATTCGTGGGTCACAAATGACTACCCTGTTTGTTACGAAGGCGCGCATTAAAGAAAAGCGCATATCCCTGCAATACAGTACGAATATACGAGAATGTCCCTCCCTTCCTTATGTCATGCCCTAGGAGCAGACTTCGGTGTCGAATCAGGATCAACTAGGACAGAACTAAAGCATTGGGTCGAACTATTCTTTGGTGTCAAGGTAATATGAATAGTCATCAACCATGGAATCTCTAGCACTTTCCCTTCCTTCTAGCCAACCAGTCTCCACTTTCTTGGAACTCGGGACTGACCTTCAAATAGCATAATTGCTTGGCCGTGCTTAGTTAACGACTGATCGGGCCTCTGCACCTTATAAACTCCAGAATTGTGAAATCAGTCGCTCAAACAAATAACAAAGACTGAGATCTAGAAATTAGAAATAGGTTCTCAAATCATAAGAATTAGAATTTGTGGTCCTATGGATTTTGGGGCACTACACTTTTACAGCCCACCTGACCTGGCCAACCAGATCAAGCGGCATTACGTCAGCAGCTTGACGTACTAGAGCTTCCCAAAAGGTCATTCATCCCAATACTGCTCTCATCCTTGCATGCTTAACTCAACAAAGTACAAAATTTTCTAAACTAAAACTACAAGTACACAATTTAAGTCCAACATCCACGACTGAGACCACAAACTACAAGCACAAAATTTCCTAAAAGCTGCAACCAATGCATCGTTCAGAGTATAAAAATTCCGGTCAGTTAATGTAAAGGTTGTAGTTGCAATGGCACAAACTCGACACTCATCACTGCAAAAAAAACATTCACACATTATAGAAAAATATTAAACTACAGGAATAGATAAAAACAAGTTAAGCAATTTATACCTTAGAGATTGCTTGGGGAATTGAGTTGGCCGAACAATGTTCCACCGGGTAGCCGTGTTAGTCTGGACACCCATCGCCATCAAAATATGCGGCATCATGCGAGCTAATGGCATGATGAGGTTTATAAGTTGCTTGCCATTTGAATCCACACTACAGTCTGAATCCAAAACCGTCAGTTTCTTGACTTTTGGAACAATTTTTACAAGAACCCAGTGGCTACTGAAGCAATACGGCATCTAAATAAAAGCTGCCTTATCCCAGGGCGTTATTGGCCAATCAGATATCTCCTACTAGTGTACAAAAGCAAACCCTCTATATTGGTAGGATCACCTTCTTTGAATACACCCGAAACCAGCTAATAGAAACTAGAATCCATCAGCGCAACGTCTGTACGAAACATATAGGGGTATGCCTTCTGCAACTCAAGGAGGCCCCACAAGCATTCATCGACATGCTAAAATATGTTTAAAACAAATTTTAATTTTTGCTAAGACAAAAGTAATAGACCGTAAATATTACAAAACAAATATACTTACATCTCAAGGAACCAGCCCCTCTGGTAAGTTGTGATGAACCCACGTTTCTTTTCACCATTACTCAGATGTTCAATCTCCAGCTCTGTTCTTGCCCACGACTTTTGAATGATGATCTTCATCCTCTGCTCTAGAGATGGAGCAACAAATGCAGCGAGGTCTGGTCAAGTCTCGTTGATCCCTCGGGCTGTCCTTCAACCTGAGCTCCCTCTACTACCAAAAATCAACCACATCAGTATGGATATACGTGTTATAATACATTAGAGGTCACATGTATATGACAAACACGACTTATCAGCTTCAGGTGTCGACTCTGTCGATACACTCTCCTCCTCCTGCACTGGCGACAAAGAAGCCATCCGCGCCACCTTCGTCCACCGTGCCACCTCTGGCGACCCAGCCCATGTCATCTCACGTACTGCAGGCAGCATAGACAAAGCCAACTCTGTCACATATAATAATATTATAAATTAAACTCAAATAAAATACGAGCACAAACAGAACTTACCAAATCCATCAGGCGAATCCGTCGATGGAGTCTCCTCTGTCCTTTCTGCCATCTCTGGTGACGCGGTCATCCCTGACACAAAACATAGATGAATTTTAATAATATAACATTGCAGTTTCAACATTATAAGATCACAAATAAAAAGTTACCACCAGTGGTAATGACTGGGCTCCGTGCTCTCTTATCTTTAACAATACTTTTGAAGCTCAACATGTTTGACTGGAGGCTTTTCAGTTTATCCTCATGTTGGCTTGGTGCTGCCACATCATGGTCATTTGAGCCTCTAATCCAGTAAAACCTTAAAGCCTTTGAAGATGGGATGAACTGGCATGGGGTGGACTGGGAGGAGTTGGACTACGCAGAGGTGGACTGGGAGGAGTTGGACTGGCATGGGGTGGATCGGGAGGAGTTGAACTGGCATGGGATGGACTGAGAGGAGGTGGACTGCATGGAGTTGGACTGAGGCACTGTTGGATGCACACTATCTTCAGTCAACGGCTCATCAACTCCGACATGCGTCGTGTCACCGCACATTCATTTGAAACAACGAAATCACCCGAGATATAGTACGTAGACAACAACTCCGCATCAGTCGGAGCAAGCATCCCACAGACGTCCTACATTAATTTAATTTCTATCAGCTAACACAAAATATACGCAAACACAAATTTAAATCATTTGAATTTCATACTTATATCGCATCGGACACTACTGAATGTAGCAGTGACGTCACTGAGCGAAGGGACATGGTTCTTATGCCATTTTCTCGTCACCCAACATCGGGGGCAGTGAGACGTCTGCATCCTCTCTACGAGTTGCAAAAGCCTCAGCAACACCATTATAAACTTCATAGGCCAATATCTTATAAAAAATAATAAACCATATATTATTGGAATGAAACATATCAAATTTAATGAATTAATCTATACAAACTTATAAATATACATGCAATGGCTGAACAAATCCACTGAGTGGAGGCTTCCAAATCCGCTGAACTTCGGATCCCGCTTCCGCTTCTTCACTAAATTCATAAAATCTTAAAATTTAGCTCCGAGGTCTTTTCGAAGACCAAATAAAGCTTCCTCTTAGGCCAACCTACCCCATGTGTAGGTATTAAAACTATCTATATCATCCACTAGCATCATCCATTGTGGGTCAACCTCTTCCTTCTTACTTTTCCTCCGAGGACCCAATACAGCGGAGGCAAAATATAAGCTAGCCAGCTTAATTTTCTCCACGTCAACCTCAACCCCAATCTCTCCTTCAAATTCAACAATAAGGGCCCTCAAATCAACCAAGTTAACAGTACTCATCCCAGGAAAATGGCTTCTACGAAATCCATCATCCTCAGGAATCGCAGGATAAGTACTTGAACAGTTAAGCCCTGATATCAGCCCATACTCCAGCAAAGAAAATCGCAGCGGCCTCTTGTGGATGACCATCCATAATTCGGTCCCACAGCCACGACCTACCTGCTCATCAAGAACCATAACAATTGGTTCGAGTTAAGATAATCAGAGGCATATCTAATCAGATTACCAAACTATCCGTCTTGGATAATTCGTTGAAGCTCGTGTTCATTCAAAAATGAAAAAATTCTTTCACAAACTTCATGGTATTGCAATCCCAATGTTAATTTGCAGTAAAAAAACTTGCTCTTTCTCAATTTTGTTGGACAATAAATCTACAAGACTGATAACAGAAAAGAAAATTAGGAAGAGAAAATATGGGTCGCGACAGTATAAAATGAGCAACAGCACCGAGACCCACAAATCGAGACCCACATTAGTCTCCAGATTCATCACACACCATCGAGACCCACACCATTCTACAGATTCGCGACCCACACCTTCGAGACCCACACCAGCCAGTCAACAGATTCACGACACACACCATCAAGACCCACATCCGTCGACAGATTCACGACCAATACCATCGAGACCCACAACAGTCGACAGACTTACGACCCATAATACACACGAACTAGACTACACCATATTGGACACTCACCAATCTCGACATACACATACTGGACACTCACCAATCTCGACACAAAAACTCAAATTATTCAATAATACAACTCGAAACATGAAATTTCAAAAGCAATAACAAAACTCAAGATTTTAGGTTTTGTACGTACCACGTGGTTAGTCCCGAATGTTCTTTCTTGTAGTTCAATGTCCACTGCAGGGATTTCTTTGCGTTTCACCATATTGCAACTCAAACATTGTACAATCGACAATGCGATTATTTTGATTTTTGGATGAGGGTTTCGTCGAGTGAAGGGAAAGAAAAATGAAGAGCCGTTGTCGTTGCTGTTTATGCGTCGAGTAGATGAAAAGCCGCTGTTGTTTATGGGTTTCGCCGAGTGAAGGGAAAGCGTATAACGTTTTCAAAAGTCGTAAAAACGTTTTTATCATTTTTTTCTTTTTCAAATTTGTTGGTATTTTAAATTATTAATTGATTTTTAAAAATATGATCAATCGTAATTAAATGTGTTAACAATTAAGGCATAATTTACTATAAGTATAAAATAGTAAAATAAATATCACTCCTTCCGTTGAATTAATCCGTGTATGCATCCAGTTTTCCTAATTTTCCCATTGTCAGTACCCCCAAAACTCGTCTTCTCTGAGCTAGGTTTGTTCATCAGTTCAGCGATTCCTTCACCCCATTTAGCGAATGCTCAATTTATATATGAATCCTGCACTCAAATTGAAATATTTTTCCACTGTTTGGACCTTTTAGCTTCAATTACTCCGTGCGAATCAAATGTTTCGTGGCCAGATTCTGTCCAGAATTGGAAAAAACCGATTCTTCGCCAATTTCTGCAGTCTTGGCAATGGGGAACGACCAAGCGTGAACTCAGTAGCTGGGATTTCTCTGTTAAAGAGTGAGCCGGTTTCCTCCGACAAATTGTCACCTGGAAGGGAGCATGTCATCTCCTATTTGGTGAACTCATGTGGCCTGACTCTGGAAAAGGCTGTTTCTGCTTCAAGTAGGTTGCATTTTGTTAGCCCAGATAAACCAAATGATGTTTTGCTTTTTCTTGAAAAGCATGGATTTAGCAAACCCCAAATCACAGAGCTGGTCTCTAGACGACCCAAGCTTCTGCTATCCAATCCTGAGAAGTCCCTTTTGCCAAAGATTGAGTTTTTCTTGCATTCGGCTGGATTTTCTGAAACCGATATGGTGAAAACCTTTGTAAAGTACCCAAGGTACTTGACAAGAAGTGTGGAGAAGCTGTTTGCTCCCGTTTATGAATACCTCGAGGATGTAGTTGGATCTAGAAAAGCTGGTATCCTGTTGAGTCGGGGATCTTGGATTTTCGATCGTGGACTTCATAAGAAACTCATAGACAATGTAGCGTTTTTGAGGGAGCTTGAAGTGCCTGAACGCTCTATCCAGTATGCTTTGTATCATTATCCACATGTTGTCACCCGGGACCTCGAGTCATTCAAGAAACTTGTTTCTGAGGTTCAAGGGATGGGCTTTAATCCTTTGAAAATGTCATTCGTAGTGGCGATGCATAGCCGAACTGGGAAGAGCAGCAGAGGTATATGGGAAAGATGCTATGAAACTTATAGTAGTTGGGGTTGGTCCAAGGATGACATACATTTGGCATTTAGGAAATATCCTAATTGTATGCTCTTGTCCGAGAAGAAAATCTCGAGGTTCTTGGATTTGGTTGTTAACAAAATGGGGCGTGACTCAAGATCGATTGCGCAGATTCCTAATGTTATAGCTTACAGTATGGAGAAGAGAATTATTCCAAGGTATTCTGTTCTTCGTCACTTGTTTTTGAATGGTTTTGTTGAGAAGGATTGGAGCTTGGCTTCTGTTATTTATCCTGCCGAGCAGAAATTCCTAGAAAAGTATGTCAAGCAATACTTAAAGGAACAGCCTCAACTTCTTAGCATTTATAAAGGGGAGACAAATTGTGGTTTCTAGGACATGGATTCGTTTTCCTGTATCATGCATTTTTTTTTTAATGTTTAGGACAATACTGACAAAATTTAATTTAAACAGAGTGTCTTCAGTAGTCTAGCAGTGTTGTGAAAAGTGAGACGCTCAAGATTAGGCCCCTTTAACGCTTATTGCTCTATGGATAAATTTAAAACTGGCAGCATGTGATTGAAGCTTGATTATTGTGTGTGTGTGTGTGTGGCTGGACACAATTTCAATTTCTTCTTTTAAATGTCTTTTCTTTGAAACTTTTTTTAGCTCGAATTTTTTTAAGATATCGGATGGTTGTGAGAAAGATCACTCCATCACTTGTTACATCTCACAATCGTCCTCGGTTTGTTATACTTGGGGGTGATGGATGACAAAAATATCTTTTTTTCTATTGTCGAAGACATCGAACAGGAGATCTAATTTTGCTCTCAAATCCAAGATCACCGATCACCATCCTCCCTTGTTACATCCGCCTTTCGTGAATCTTAGGACTCTTTGCTCGGAGTGAAGGGGAGGACTTGGACTCTGATATAGTTCTCACTATCCCGAACATAGGAAGAACGCACCAAACTTGAAGATAAGAAGATCTATAGTGAAAGTGTTGAATATATAAATACAAGGAAAATGAGGTCCTTATTCAGGAGATGGGGGATGGGTTAGTCTCCTCATTGAGGCAGAAATATAATGTAATTGTGTTTGCTTGCCCAAGAGCTATGCCTCAATGGCTCAAACCATCATTCTTTTTTGGTCATGAATTTACTCGAAATACTCAAATTCTATGCAATCATCATCCCCTCAATATCCACTTCCTGGCTTGTTGCAAATCTTTCAGACTCGTATTCATCCACATAAGAATAACACCAAACGAGAAAAGTGACTTAGGCGGGTGAAGCTCGCCTATTGGATTTATTATCTTTCCAACTTTCAAAGGCATTATTTTTATGAAATTATATATTTTATGTATTATATGAGTGTGATATTCTCCCTTGAACTTTCAAAATTTCAATTTGACTGCAAAATTATAATTCATCATCCGAGATTTTTCGTATTTAAGTGAATGTTACAAAGATCAAAAGCTTTATGAAAAGTAAATTTCTATAAAATAAATTTCCCTTTATTTAATGAATGTTCTAATAAGATAAAAAGAGAATTATAATACATTCCCCTATATTTTCAAAGTCTTGTTACTACCAAGATTGAAAACTTCATGCCAAAGTAAATTTGTATAAAATCAATTTTCGTAATTAATGAATTTCTAATAAATCATTGTAGAAGAAAGTTGAGAAAACAATATTTAATAGTTTTGGTACGCATTAAAAGTGAGAGCACACTGCGACGCTTCACGTTTGAGTGCTATTGCTCACTTGTTTACCACTCTGAAAGATGGAGTCGAGTTTTAAGACGAAGCTGCGGACATGGATTTAATGATATTCAGAGAATTGCGAGTGAGTTCTTATTACTCTTTCCCCCTAATAGTTAACCTCTAGGATTTCACCAATGTTTTCTGCGTGCCATAAATCCTTCCCAGTCAAAATTATTGCGGCGGGTTCAGGGGATCTTCTTCAAAGAAATCATCTGTTGTTGAGCAGCTGTAAGTTTCAATGCTTTGTCAATCTTTGTAGTGTTGCAGACGCCAGCTCATCTGGGTTGCCCTCAGAAACTAAAAGTAAGAGTTGTAAGAAAGTGGAGAATGATATTTCTTGCACGGTTTCTTTCTTGATTAATTCATGTGGGTTGACTCCAGAAATGGCCGTTTCTGTTTCTGACAAAGTTCGGTTTGAAAACACTGAGAAGCCTAATTTTGTGGTGGCAGCGTTGAAGAAATATGGTTTTAGTCGAAAGCAGATTGCTGACATTGTTTGTAAGAAACCCAATATTCTTAGGTCCAAAGAGAAGACCCTTGTGCCCAAGCTTGAATTTTTACAATCTGTTGGTTTTCCAATGGCTCGGCTTGCAGCCCTCATTGCTAAAAACCCTTCGATTTTGTCTAGTAGTGTTCAGAATAATCTAATTCCAAGTTATAATTTTCTCAAGAGTGTTCTTTTAACTGATGAAAGGGTAGCTGTAGCCATGAAGCAATCGTCGAGGATTTTCCAGCAGAATCCAAATAAGAATATTGCTCCAAATGTAGCCGTCTTAAGGGAACTGGAAGTGCCAGAACCATCTATTGTGTTATTATTGACACATTATCCTGAGACATTTGTGGAACGAACCAATGATTTTAAAGAATCTGTGAACAAGGTATTGGAAATGGGATTTCATCCGTCGAGATCCACGTTCGTGTTAGCTTTACATGTCGTCGCTGAGAAAGGTAACAGAGGGATCTGGGATCGGTGTTATGAGACTTACCGTAGCTGGGGATGGTCAGAAGATGATGTCTACTTGGCCTTTAGGAGGCATCCTAATTGCATGATCATGTCTCAAAATAAGATATCTCGAGTCATGGATTTTTTTGTCAACAAGATGGGGTGGGACTCGCAGATGGTTCTCGTTTGCCCAGCTGTTCTGTTGTATAATTTGGAAAATCGGATAGTTCCCAGATGCACTGTCGTTCAAGCTCTGCTATCCAAGGGATTGATTGCCAAAGAAATTAAATTGAGTTGCATTTTGCAGCCTCCTGAATATCTTTTCTTGGAGAGATTTGTGGCCAGGTATGAGAAGGACGAGCCTAAACTCTATGATGTTTACAAAGGGAAGATTGACCTCAAGGAGTTGTGTGATCTCTAAGATATGTGTTCTTTCTTTACCTCAAGGACTTGTGATCTCTAAGATATGTGATTTTTTTTAAAGAAGGAAAAACACTTCCGTGTATGCCATTCCAATGGATTTTGCCTAACAGTGCTGAGTCTTTTGAATGCCATTTGGAGAATGGATCCTACTTGGATCCAAGGCTTGCAATTTGTATGATATGATTAATCTTGGTTTTCCGAGAAAGCTTGTTCCTGAGCTCTGTGTTTTCTGGGTTTTTCTTTCATTCGACTAGACTTCACTGTCCACATTTTGCATAACCTGAATTTAGTTTGTTTTCAGATTTCCTGAGGAAGTGTTACTTTTTTATAGGAATGAGATGTAATATTGGTCATTTCTACGTATCATTGAGATAATGTTCCATCATTAAATTATTTATTGGGTGAAAGTTCGATTTCCTAATCGAAACATCTTATTTTTCTAAAGTTAACTCATTAATAAATTATCCCATATATAGGTCAAAGACCCTTTAGCCCATATAGGTTGGTAATCGAGGGATATGGGAGAGAATTCATATAACGGACTAATTCTCAAAGCATACCCACGATATTTCAGTGGAGAATATGCTCCACACGAGAATCGAATCGTGAAGTCGGGGAAGTTATTCTTATCAATTCGTTTGTGCCCCTTGCAGCAATCGAAACATCTTACGTTTCTACATGAGTGGGTTTATAAAGGGACACTGTCTCTTGTAACTCGAAAAGAAGGTAAGATCCACCCATATAGTGAGGGGCATTGTCCTATAAGATCGAACTATCCGAAAAGTCCTTGTACAAAAGCAATTTCCTTTTTTTTACCCTATATTAACACCAAATATAACTAAATATATTTGAAATCTTTCATTAATTCCTTTTTTTTGAAAAAAGAAAAAAGAAAACCACATATATTAGTATATTCTATATTTTTTATAAATTTAACATCACAATTATAATTAGTTCTTAATATTACTCATGGATATAAGTATAACAGCTTATTACTTTCTTAGTTCAGTTATTATATATTGTCGTAAACTATGTGTTTAATATTAAACTAGAATATATTTTTTTGCATTGATTATTGCTATTAATTATCATAAAAAAATAAATCAAGAAGACAAGAAATATTAAGAATTTAAAGAATGAATGATTACCCCTTCGTCGAATTTGGCACTTTGAGGGGAGAGGAAAGGGGGGCGCTATTTTGGTTTCCTCTCTTCAAAAATGGTGTTGAAAGCTGCATACAATTGAAGACGAAGCTTTGACGAGACAGTTATCGCCCTTCAGAGGGAAACATACAAGTGAGTTTTGTCCCATTTAACTTTGCAATGTTCTCTGCTTTCCGAAAATTCGTCCAAATCAAAAGTATTGCGGCGAATTCAATCGCCTTTTCGCTTGCTTTAATCGACAAAAATCGTCTGCCTCACGAACCCGGTTTGTTTAGAATCTGCAAGGTTGAATGCTTTGCCAATTTATGTAGTCTTGTAGAAGTGGACTCGTCTGGGTTGCCCTCAAAAAGTAGAAAAAAGAGTTGTAAATCTGAAAATGAATTAGAAAAGGCGAAATCTCGCACTGTTTCTTTCTTGATCAATTCATGTGGGTTATCTCCAGAAATGGCTATTTCTGCTTCGGAGAAAGTGCGGTTTGAAAACACTGAAAAGCCTTCTTGTGTTATAACACTGCTGAAGCATCATGGCTTTAACGAAACACAAGTTGCCAATATTGTCCGTAAGAGGCCTAGCATTCTTTTGATAAACGAGGAGACCCTTTCGCCAAAACTCGAATTTTTCAATTCTCTTGGGTCCTCAGGGGCTTATCTTGCAGCCATATCTTCGCAACCTGTATTATTGACTGGGAGTTTGGAGAATCGACTAATTCCAAGCTATAATTTTCTCAAGAGTCTGCTTTTAACTGATGATAAGATAGCTGTTGCTATGAAATGTTCGTCGAGGATTTTTCAACAGAATCCGAATAAGAATATGGCTCCGAATGTTGCATTTCTAAGGGAGCTCAAAGTGCCAGACTCGTGCATCATCTTGTTGTTGACACATTATCCCGAGACGATCGCAGAAAAAACTGATGAGTTTAGAGAATCCGTGAGGAAAGTGTTGGAAATGGGATTTGATCCGTTGAGATCTATGTTTGTGTTAGCTTTACATGTTGTTGCTGAAAAAGGTAATAGAGGTATCTGGGATCGGTGTTACCAGACTTATCGTAGCTGGGGATGGTCAAAAGATGATGTCTACTTGGCCTTTAGGAGGCATCCAAATTGCATGATCTTGTCTGAGAATAAGATCTCCAGAACCATGGATTTTCTTGTCAACAAGATGGGGTGGGACTCCCAGATTGTTCTCGGTTGCCCAGCAGTTCTGCTCTATAATTTGGAAAATAGGATAGTTCCTAGATGCAACGTCATTCGGATTTTATTATCCAGGAACTTGATTTTCGATAAAATTAAGTTGAGCTCCTTTTTGCTACCTTCCGAGACTCGTTTCTTGGACATGTTTGTGACTAAGCATGAGAAGGAAGTTCCTGAACTCTATGGTGTTTACGAAGGGAAGATTGGTCTCGAGGAGCTGTGATCTGTGAGTTTTGTACATGGACTCTTTTGCAATGCAATTTGAAGAATTAAATGTACTCCAATTCAAGACTCTGTCACTTACAAGGAAGCTTCTGTTGTTCTACATGTTATAATTAATCTTGATATTTTTTTTTATTTCACCAGTCTAGTTCTCTAGGTTTTTCTTTAGTTTGATTCGACTGTGTCAACCTCCATTTCCATAACCTGAGCTCTGCCTGTTTTGAGTTGAGGATGATTCAAACAAGTTTTGGTTTTTGGATAGGAATGAGAAAATCTAGCAGTTACTTCTTACATATTATCAAGATTATGTTCAGACATTATAATATTTGTTCACTTGTACAAGGTTATAATACTACAGTCAGTACTCACCCATTATCCCATGTCATATATGGGCACCATATAGTTTTGGGCATGTAATGATTATGATAAGGTCTACAATCGCATGGAATCAGTGGTTGTATGTAAAATACATGATGAAGAGATAAAAAAAACCATTTTCAGAGAAACAACTTCAAGGCATCTTTGATTCTGTCTCAAGGTACAACTCATGCAAATATTTCAATTGATCAACCCCAAAATCACCATATTAAAACTTTGTTTGCAATTCAAAATTCAATTAAAATTTATTTAAAATAAAAGAAGAAGCATTTTCTTCTCATTTTCAACGATGCAAAATCATTTGATAGCTTCCTCCAAACCGATAAATAATAATAAATAGGAAATCTTGTGAAGTTGACACGAGTTTTAACCTTGACGTTTAAAAAAGCGCTTCATTGAATAAGAGAGGACATGAGAGTACAACACGATTCTTCCTTGTAGGGAACAACACTGGCAATGTGCAAATTGGTGTGAAACTTGGGCTCATCGTGTGCTGCTATGGCTCCATCGCTACCATGGCTTGCCCGATCTCTACCATTTTCGAGATTCTTCAGGTTCGATAATTTGCATACGTCAATTACTGCAAGTGATTGCGATTTCTGCTACTCTTCTTCCATGAATTTTTTGGGTTACTACTATTCGTATGTTATATATATTGTTTCTGTTTTATTATCTTGATTGTTGTTGGATATACGATCATCGGAGCTCAATGGTTTTTTTTCTTTTGAGATCTTGTAACCAATTTATAGTCACTGAAAGAAGAACGATGCTCGCGTAGATTCATGCTGAAAAGGTTAGTGGAAAGTGGTGGAGTAGTTTAATATGAAATGTTCTTGGAGTAGATTTGGTGTAGAGATGTAGATTAGTTGTGAAAAAGTTGAATTTGGAGTTTATGTGTACAAGTGTTACCGAACAAGACATACATGAGGTCCATTTGTTTTCTTGTTTTAATCCTCATGAAATGCCAACAATACGTTGTCTTCTAACATCTTCATGGTAAATTTCAGTAACGGAAGGAAATATGAAACTCCTTTTATTTTATATGTTGCTCCAAGGTTGCCTGTATGGCATAACGATCAAGACATGGCGTTTGAGTTACATTACAGGTTAAAAGATTTGACAGACACCCATAACTAATCAGTTATAATAAGTTTTAGTATAAGACAGGGGCAGAAGTTAAGTTCTATAATTAATATCAAAGCTGAGGTTGATTATTTGATATCTATTACATAATTATTGGCGCAGAGGTCAAAGTGCAGCGCTTGAATTGTGGATGTTGTATGATTTAAAATACTTGAATAGTTGAATTATACCATTGTCACAAGTTATAAGGTCTGCCCAATGGTACAACAAGTGTTCAGTTCTCATGTTGGGACAAGTAATACATTCTTTGTTTCTTCTTTATGCAGGCAGTTGGAGCAGGATATGGAAACTGTAGTTAAGGTGCTGCAACCTGGACCACTGGGAATTATAGAACACAAGTTTACTGCTGAGGAGATTAACAAAGCTAAATCAATTGTGAACCAAGCGGTGGAAAACTGGCAAAGATATGCTTATGTTGAAGGGAACAGCCCTTTCTTGAGAGACTTCATAAGCAAGGACAGAATGTAATTTCTCTAGAAAATTGTTTAATCCTCTGTGAAATGGTATGACTTGTTAGTACCTCCCGATTTTGTATGCACGATTCTCTACAAATTGAGTGATTAGAATTCTTGCTGCAGATGCCATTGAATACAGGATAAATGCATGCTGATTAGGTTTCTTGATTTAGAATGTATATTAAAGTATGTGATTATGATAATTATATATATATTTCTCAAACTTAAGTACTCAACAAATACTTGAGCCAGAGATATTAGAGCTCAAGTTGAGCTCTGCTTGCAAGCAACTGAGCTCGATTCGAGCAATCTTTTAAGAACCTGAACACTTGATTGTTGAAGGAAATCTGGTACAATTTAATATAAGATCCTGAAGTATCGCGAATGTTGGCATCTGTCTGTCTTGTGTTTTTCTGTTTCGGACACGCATGATAGGCGTGGCTGGACACGGGAATCCTGGGAAGATAACAACCTGCGATGTGATGCTAGAGATGACATATAATATGCTAGAATTTGGAATATTTGGGGGTGCATTGAATTTTTTACAGAAGTACGCATTAATCTACAAGTGTTAAGTAGGTGATTAGACAAGCCCTTGCATCTCCCAATCGAGTCCCCTCCGGCATCCCTGACACCATAGATATAATTAGCCGAGTCAATTTCATCTTCTATGACATTGTCATAACTACAAAAGCTTGTGGTATGGTTATTATTACTTATATCAGCTAGTTTCTTTGTTCTCTGGCCTTGCTTCATGACTGACATATGAAACATTCACTATAGAATGCTTTTTAGCTCATAGATGTTGTTTCTTTTTAACTGGGTATAATGCAAAAGGTATGATCCATGAGTCAGATTCTAAAGTTGCAATGTAATGGATAAGTTCTTATCGTAATAAATTTTACACCTCAGCCAAGAATCCATCCAACAGCAGAACCAGAAGAATAAAGTACCCAACACTCAAATTGCAGTTCCATTTCTTTGCTTGAATATTCGATTTTCATTTTCTATTGCTTCTTCTGAGTCAACTGGTTGGCTTTACACTTGGTACGTTGGCATGAGAACATTGGGTTACAAAAGATAGAATTTCTCCCATCAACATGAAAGGAATATATATCCCAAACTTTCCGCTCATTCCACACACTCAATTTATCACCTTTTCCCATCCAAAATCTGTGTAATAATGATCGAATGCACGAAAACTAAAAGTCAACGAACCCAAATCGTCATGCTCGGTTAAGACTTGATACTTAGGCTGCTTCACAAGCCGAAAAGCAAGTCATGTTCATCAAAAAGCTTTTAGAAACTTTCCCATAAATCAGGCATGTGAGTTAGCTGTAATCTCAAGTTACTTTCAGAAGAAATTAGATAGCTAGGAGGGTTTAATCCACTAGAAGGCCGATGCTTTGGTAGTTGGCTTATCTTTTGGGGTTAGGGTATAATATTGATGCGACACAATGGAAGCAGCGGCATGCCTTTTGAAAGGTACATCGTCATGGTCTCACCTTTTCAAAAGGTGTGCAATTTATGGGAAAGGAGATGCTTCACTTGGATATCATGCTTCACTTGGATATCACTTGTCTCTTCGAGATATTATGGAGTGATTACAAATAAGAGAGGTATTTCATGTGTGGACCCCATCTTTCCTTTGGGACTATGATCTAACAAAAATCATTCAAGGCTATGTTGAGTATAAGAGTGTAAACAAGTCGAGTTCGAGCTGAACTAGTTTGTTTCTAGGATCTGGGATTTCAAGCTCGGACTCACTTACTCATGGAGTTAGATAATTTTTGATCTATTGGGTTTCTTATAATAATAATGATGATTATGATGACTCTAGAATAATCATTTGAAAACTTGGTAATGATATTCTTCGATGATATTACCCTCACTGTATATCCAATAGTTATTATTGAGCTAGGAGGGTTTAATCCACTAGAAGGCTGATGCTTTGGTGTTTGGCTTATCTTTTAGGGTTAGGGCATAATATTGATGCCACACAATGGAAGCAGCGGCTTGCCTTTTGAAAGGTACATCGTCATGGTCTCACCTTTTCAAAAGGTGTGCAATTTATGGGAAAGGAGATGCTTCACTTGGATATCACTTGTGTCTCTTCGAGATTTTATGGAGTGACTACAAATAAGAGAGGTATTTCATGTGTGGACCCCATCTTTCCTTTGGGACTGTGATCTAACAAAAATCATTCAAGGCTATGTTGAGTATAAGAGTGTAAACAAGTCTAGTCCGAGCTGAACTAGTTTGTTTCTAGGATCTAGAATTTCAAGCTCGGACTCACTTACTCATTGAGTTAGATAATATTTGATCGATTGGGTTTATATAATAATAGTGATGATTATGACGACTCACGAATAATCATTTGAAAACTTGGTAATGATATTCTTCGACGAGATTACCCTCACTATATATCGAATAGTTATTATTGGTACAAATGTGTAATGGATAAAAAATTTGAAAAAATGATGATAGTTGGATCTACCTTTACCTAGAGTTTAATATCTGAAACATGAAAGTTAGCTGAAACTTGAAAATTTCAAATTGAGTTGAATAACTTGGGAGCTGATTCTGTTGACGTTATATTCCTTTATGTATCTTTATCCAAAGCAAGTATCTTAAAAAGGGGTTTTATAGCCCTGTTTTCGTTGAAGAGCACAAACACGATCCGAAACTGTCAACTGCGCCCTCTATAAATAAGGACTCAAACACGACACAAACACACCCCGAAAATTCAAACCAACTCTTTGTTTTCCTAACATTGGCCGCAAAGTTTCGCAAAAGTCTAGGAAACTCATGGAGAGGATCAGGTACTTGGCGTCCCAGAAAGCTGCGGTGATCTTCACGAAGAGCTCGTGTTGCATGTGCCATAGTATCAAAGCATTATTCTATGATTTAGGCGCGAGCCCTGCGATACACGAGCTCGATCAGGATGAAAACGGGAGGGAGATGGAGTTGGCCTTGAGAGGACTAGGCTGCAACCCAACTGTCCCTTGTGTATTTATTGGTGGACAGTTTGTTGGCTCAACCAAAGATGTTATCTCCCATCATGTTGATGGATCTTTAAAGCAACTGCTGATCAATGCTAAGGCCATCTGGTTTTAGCCTTTAGGCCAAATGAAATATTCAAAACTCCAATTCAGGACCTAAAGTCTTGGCTTGAGTCTATTTTTAGAGACTCTGGCTAAGGATTGTGACTAGTTCATGAAAAAGAATCTTATTACGTATGTTTTTTGGTTGAAATTTAATAAACCGTCTAAAATGACAATTCCAATCTTTTGTGCAATCGGTCATCAACTTATTTTATAGTTAATTCAACTTCTCCACATTTGAGATATTGCCCCAGCTAGAGGATTAAATAAATATTATGTTACATATTTTAGATAAATCTATATTTCGGTACTCTCTCTAGTTATGATTATGATACAACGAGTACGTAACATACGTTGTTATATAGTTTTAATCCCAAATTTGTAAGCAAAAATAGGGCAGTCTATGGAATGAATAAGCCAGATAAACTCCTTTAGGATAGACAAATTCTTGCAAATTGATTTTTTTAAGGTTGAATTGTTGATTTCACATAACATGCAGACACACATAATATCTTTAAAGTCTCCGTTGGCGCCCCCGTGGGCACAGACGAGTTGGTAAGACCTGAGTTGATGTGGGAATAACTTCCCCGGCTTCACGGGTTCGATTCTCGTGTGGAGCATATTTCTCAATGAAATACTGTGGGGTATGCTCTGGAAATTAGTCTGTTATATGGGTCTTCTCTCTCAAACCCCTGCTTACTCGTGCATATCCCTCGATTTACCATACATATGGTCAAGGGGATTCTCATTAGCTCAGAGTACTATTTAATCATGCTAAAAATTTGTTTAAAATAAATTAGTTAATAATTATTACTTGGCGCACAATTTAATTGCGGGCGGCGTCAAGCCAAGATTCACCATACATCGAGAGCGATTGGAATCTTATTTCCAGAAGAATACGCCATTTGTTTTATATATTTAAGCTATCTTTTTTTATCCATTCCAGATTATAGTATTATATTTTTTTTACCCTTTTATCAATCTATCCCTATCTGATTTGATTATTAGTTATTTATTTTGTCGAAGTATTAAATATCGACCTTGGAATAAGGTAACGATTGGAAGACAGATTCCACGCTACCTTGAAATAATGACTCAAGATACATTTTAAGCGTGAAAATTTATTTTTATATGTTACCAATGAAACAAGTGTATTAATAAATATCCACCACTAAATGAACGGGTATTTACATCAAATTTCAAGTTTACTCAACAGAAGCATGATCACGCGAGTTCAACTGTATTAATGTTGTCTCATCATATGATACCTTAATGCAATAGGACTAAAGATCAAAGACCTGGAGACAATGTGACACCCGATGATTAAAGAAGTGAGGGGAGTGATAGTCGGTCTCAAGAGATTACACAGAAGCGGTTTCTGGCAGGCTTCTAGGCGAATGAGCACATGAATGAATGAACTCAGACGAGAATGAGAGAGATTCCGAGACTGTATAGCTGATGTGGGTTTATCAGATTTAGTTGGTAATAATACCAACAAGATGCACCTTGTTTCCAATAGCTGGTCATCTTAAAGAACTTCAAAGTTAAACGGGGAAATTATGGGATGAGTTATCACCTGGGAAGTTTCTCATGGTGCATGCGATTGAGGAAGTCTGGTATCGGTGGCTTCCTAGGAAGTTTTCCATGATGCGTACGAGTGAGAACAAAACACACGGGGAAATTATGAGATGAGTGACCCCCATTGGAAGTTTGTCATGGTGCATGCGAGTGATGAAATTATGGGATCAGTGACTCCCTGATAAATTTCCCATGGTGCATGCGAGTAAGATCTTGGGTCACGTGTGATTCTCCTATCCAGCTCCACAGGTTCGATTCTCGTGTGAAACATATTTTTACTGAAATATTGTGGGGTTATGCTCTGAGTATCGGCCTGTTATATAAGTCATTTCCCTTGAGTCTCTGCTAGACCTAGCCACGGGCCGGTTTAGCCCGTGGCCCGACCCGGAACCGAACCGGGGTCAATGGGCCGGTTGACCGGGTCAACGGGTTCTGACCCCTGCTTACTCGTGCATATCCCTCGATTTACCACACATATGGGTCAATGGGGTTCTCATTAGCTCAGAGTACTATTTAATCATGCTAAAAATTTGTTTAAAATAAATTAGCTAATAATTATTACCTGGCGCACAATTTAATTGCGGGCGGCGTCAAGCCAAGATTCACCATACATCGAGAGCGATTGGAATCTTATTTCCAGAAGAATACGCCATTTGTTTTATATATTTAAGCTATCTATTCCAGATTATCTAGACAACTTTTTTTTATTTTAGTATTATTTTTGCTACCCTTTTATCAATCTATCCCTATCAAATTTGATTATTCATTATTTCTGTTTCGAAGTATTAAATATGGACCTTGGAATAAGGTAACGATTGGAAGACAGATTCCACGCTACCTTGAAATAATGACTCAAGATACATTTTAAGCGTGAAAATTTATTTTTATATGTTACCAATGGTACAAGTGTGTATTAATAAATATCCACCACTAAATGAACGGGTATTCACATCTAATTTCAAGTTTACTCACTAGAAGCATGATCACTCGAGTTCAATTGATTAATGTTGTCTCCTCATATGATACCTTAATGCAATAGGACTAAAGATCAAAGACGTGGAAACACAATGTGACGCCCGATGATTAAAGAAGTGAGGGGAGTGATAGTCGGTATCAAGATATTACACAGAAGCGGTTTCTAGCAGGCTTCTAGGCGAATGAACACATGAATGAACTGAACTCAGACGGGAATGAGAGAAATTCCGAGACTGTATAGCTGATGTGGGTTTATCAGATTTAGTTGGTACTAATACCAATAAGATGCACCTTCTTTCCAATAACTGGTCATCATAAAGAACTTCAAAGTTAAACGGGGAAATATGGGATGAGTTATCACCTGGGAAGTTTCTCATGGTACATGCGATTAAGGAAGTCTGGTATAGGTGGCTTCCTAGGAAGTGTTCCATGGTGCGTGCGAGTGAGAACAACCCACACGGGGAAATTATGAGATGAGAACCTCATTGGAAGTTTCTCATGGTGCATGCGAGTGATGAAATTCTGGGATCAGTGACTCCCTGAAAAGTTTCCCATGGTGCATGCGAGTAAGATCTTGGGTCACGTGTGATTCTTCTCTCTAGCTCCACAGGTTCGATTCTCGTGTGAAGCATATTCTTACTCAAATATTGTGGGGTCATGCTCCGATGATCGGCATGTTATATAAGTCATTTCTCTTGAGACCCTGCCTACCCGCACATATCACTAGATTTAAAAACATGTATGAGTCAAAGGACCTCTGACCTATACAGAATTTAGCTTTAATAGACTAAATTATGAAAAAAAAAAAGAACAAAACACACTGGAAAGATCATTGTTGGTGTCGTGAAAACAATCGGTGAATCTGAGTTGTTACACACAATGACCTAGTATGCAAGATTGGAATTAATGGTTCCGTGAACAATTCACTTACAATATCAAAGAAGATAATATTTTGGGGTTATGTTTCACACCGTAAGCAAAATCCCACCGATTGAGCAAGAAATTTAGTATCTCTAAAAAATTTGATGGAACAAAATAAGAGCTAAGTTTATGGTTACGAGCAAGTTTACACAGATTCTTCTATTTGATGAAATTGGATAACAGAATTTGTGTACAGCTCCTCCCCGAAAGTTTCATACATTTAAGATATCAATATGATTATTTTAAATAAAAATCCAAAAAAAAAAAAAAAATAGATAGTGAAAATATTGTGTCATCGTAAATTAACAGTTTTATACAATAGTTTAAGTCTCACCTACATAAAGTGTGTTTGGCACGGAAATTCATGGTTAAAAATATTTAAATTTTGAAATATAATCCCGAGCACCGTTTGTGTTAATAATTATATTTTATTTTTTATCAAAATATTATTTATCTTATATTAATCAAATCATTATATATTTATATATATTATTTAAATCTTTAATTATTTATTTCTCACAATAAAATAATTAATATATAATTATAATGTTATCCATCTTATTCTTCTTTTTATTATCTCTATTAATTTTTACAAATATTAAAAATATAATTTAATACTTTATCCAAACTCTAATCAATCAAACCAACATATTTATTATTAATCATATTATATTATATCATATCGAACGAGATAAACGATGCCTAAATATTATATTGTTCTATCAAAACAACGGTTAGAAAGAATTAGTTTTACAAAATTCTATACCATTGATCCATCAAAAGTATAAGTATAAATAGAATTAATTAAATGCATAAAGGTCAAACATAACTATAACAAAACCCATGTGAAAATTTCTCAGAACCAATTCTATAAGAAAAGTCATCAGCCGATCCAATCTACGAAATAGATTAAAGTATTATTTTTTAAATATGGATCAGATAGACCAACCTCACGAGTTTATATCTAATAAGACCGCCTCTCAAAGATCATAGCTTTATTTCGATAAGCACTTATATTAACGTAAAAAATAGATATACATTTCGAAAACTGTACCCGACAAACATTTTTATTTGGAAGATACTTTTCTTTTGTTATAGAAAAATCATATATCAAGTATTCTTTAGAAATTATATTTAGTGCGATCTTTTAAAAAACAATTTCAATACTGTTTTACAAAAAATTGTGTAGATATATACTTTAAGTATTTTTTATCTATAAATACTATAACAATTTAAGCGTTTTTTTTCATCTTTGTATAAACCAAACCAAAGTACCAATTTGATTTGTACTAGGGGTGCAAGTGAGTCAAATAGCTCGTAAGCAACTCGCAAGTAGCTCGGTCAAAACTCGACTCGAGCTCGATCAAACCGAGGTCGAGTCGAGTTCGAGTAACTCAATTTGTTGTTGGAACAGAGTTCATATATAATATTTCTTGTCGAGTACTCGAATTGCAAGATTATTTTTATTAATTCTTTTTATTACTGTATATCTTTCTTCCCCTTCGAATATATTTTCAAATTCTGTATATTCTACTTAAATTCTATATAAACTCAAATTCTCATATTTCTGCTAAAAACTTCGAGCTTTTCGAGCTCGATTTCTAGTTACTTGATGTGTTCACGAGTCGAGTTAAAGTTGCAAAATGAATAATCGATCAAGCTCGAATTCGAGTTCGAGTAGGGGGAAAAATGTTAAGTCGAGCTCGATTATCACGATACTCGGGCTCGACTCGACTCCTTTACACCCCTAATTTGTAGCATGAGATAAAAATCTAACAGACGACGATATTAAATCGAAAACTATGGATAATAAAGAAAAAAACTATTTCGAATCTAACCTTTATAGAGTCAAACAAATGGATATAAAATCTGCTTTGTATAGTATTATTAATAAATATTAGTGTTCAAAATTAAAATTAATAGAAAGAATACTGATAAATTCATAAATGTGTAAGTAGTTATATATCCAAGAAGAAATGATATGGTGGGCATCTAACATGGGCACCATGTGGACACCAGGCTGATGTGACACTCCCAGATATTGACACGTCAGCCTGATGCCCATGTTAGATGCCCACGTATCAAATTTGTATATCCAAGTTCAAAATAACACATTAGTTTTGATTTGACTTTTCTAAAACGTTTGTTAGCGTTGAAGTCTATATTAATTATTATCATTATTATTATTACTTGGAAACGTTTGTGGACATATGAAAGGGACTGATAAGCTAACACAATCAAATCTCTTCCAAATCCTCTCCGCGTGCTCTTGATCGTTCTTCCACCTGTTCTTCGAATGGATGGATTTCGTGATTGGGTAAAACAGTTTGATTTTTCCTTCTTCTGTGCTTCTGTATGTGTTTGTCTGTGGTTTTTTGCGTCCTATTTTTCGGATATTTCCAACTTTTTAGCTTCAAATGAAGAAGAAAATGATCGAAATCTGGAGCTGGTTTAACTGGAGACCTATTCAGTTGATGTGATTGTGATTGAGATTTCCAACTTTAGATATGGTATCTTAAGAAAAGTTTGAGTTCTTTCAAAGATGATTGGTGAAATTAAGTTATTTTTAGGTGTACTGGAATTGTGTGTGTGTGTGTTTTGTCTATTTGTTTCGTGATAAGTAAAATTGACAGTAGGTATCTTTTGGATTTGTCGTACAGGGTTCTTCGAGATTTTATGTGATAAGAGAAGCTTTTGGGATCTTATGAAGTGGTTCTTTGGTCCCCTGGTTTGATGATTC
The DNA here is from genome assembly GCA_001598015.1 of Dorcoceras hygrometricum. NCBI lineage: Eukaryota > Viridiplantae > Streptophyta > Magnoliopsida > Lamiales > Gesneriaceae > Dorcoceras > Dorcoceras hygrometricum. The sequence continues at coordinate 310,991 of KQ989535.1, read as the reverse complement.
AGTTGTACAGTTGCTGTTGCATTTTCTTGATTTTCTTTTTGGATTGAAGGAGGTGAGCAAAATATTGATTTTACTCGCGAATCTTTTTCATACTTCAATTTTATTTTGTCGATTGTGATGTTGGTTACCGTAGGTTTGAAATTATTGTCGAGCAGGTGAATTTCAGTGAATCGGATTCCTATATTTACAATATCGACATCCAACAGTTATTTGGAAAAGTATTCGAAAGAAGGGTTGCTATGGCTGAAGGAGAGGAACAACTCGAACTTAAGTTCAGAATTTTCGATGGGACAGATATAGGTCATAGAACCTACTCATCTTCCACAAATATTGCTACTCTTAAGCAAAGGATTCTATCTGAGTGGCCTCAAGGTTGTGATTATGCTATGGCTTTTGAAAAAATTATTGTGTGGTACTGCCCTTTTTTTCCTTTTTTTTTCTACTGTTGTAAGTTGCATTGAGATTTCATATTATGAGTAGTCAAACAATGCTTCATGGATATGTTAGCTTCAATGGCTTATTCTCTATGATATGTTCGCTTGAAAAAACTTGTAGATGTTATTTTAGTTTCGCATGATCAAAATAGGCTAATGCACGGTCACATCTTAATTCGAGGAAGCTCTTTGAACCATTTTAGGAACTACTTCTATTGAACGTATCTTTGATTGGGTTTCAACCTTTTTTATCCTCTTTTCTTACTAACCCCGGTATTAATTCAGATAAGTCAGTGGCACCAAAGTCTGTGAATGATATGAAACTAATACATGCTGGAAAAATTTTGGACAATGGAAAGACACTTGCTGAGTCAAGAGTACATGTTGGTGACCTTCCTGGTGGAGTTATTACAATGCATGTGGTTGTACAGCCTCCTGTTGCTAAACGAAAAACAGGCATGTTATGTTTTTTCTTATGGCATACCGCATATATGAGATCAGATACACATTAATCTCTGCATAAATTCTTCGTACTATACATCAAATCCATATTATATGATTCAGACCCTGTTGCAACTTTAATGGGATTGGTTACCGGATATATTCCAAACTACCGGCGTGCAAATTGATTGTTTAGTTTAACTGAAAAGAAAAGTAATTACCCTCATAGGTTCAAACTATCGGTTTAGCAACACAGTCTGGAATCTGTACAAAAACATACTCCATAATTAATCTACTTCACGTGATATTGCCTGTGGACATTTTGTTCTTTGGATGGAAATGTAGTTTATTTTACAAAAATGATCTAACTCCGAGTCGTCGGTGTGTGCAATGCAGATAAAAACAACACTGATAAACAAAATCAGATGTTATGCTCGTGCACCATCCTTTAGACCTCAGAATCATGATTCATGTGTCTCAGTGATCAGGCCAACTGCATAGGAGCATGTCCCTTTTTCAACATTCCTCCGCAAAGAGGATTGAAGTTTTTTGTTGAAAAAAGATAACGAACATCTGATTGGCACCTAGGATTTGGGAGGTTTTACGATTTCTGTCTGTGATCCCGATTTGTTCGTGTAGGTGATTATTGTAATATTTGCTTCTGAACAGGACATGTATATTTTTTGTCCCTTAACTACTTGTCCTGCATTAATAATGATACCTTTGTATCAAGATTCATTTTTTTCCCTGAACTGCTCAATATCTCCCCTTGTGAAGTGAAGATTTTCTTCAGTTTTACTCTTGGTGAATATTATCATTACATTTTGGGACACGGAGACCAATTATATGTGTAAGGTAATAAGTTTTAGAATCATTTCAAAAGCATAACTTGCGTTTAATGAAGTGGAAATTTTCTGAATTACTCAAAACTTGATGCTTTGGCCATCTCCTTTCCTATAAAATAGAAAAAGATGGATCATAAAAAGTCTGGACTTCCATTTTTAATAGCTTGCGTGAAACCTGAATGAAATCGACCTTACTCGATTCAAGTGCATCGTATCAGGTATTGACCCATCTTCTTCTTAATCAACATAACATTTTTTAATTTCTATTTATTAATTTATCATTATTATTATACACTTCGTTGTGTCTGATACACCAATGGGTCTAATTACCGCTGACGAAGGTCGCTGGGTAGTTTTCACATTTCAAGTTCAACTTTAAGCAATGTAAAAAAAGTATATAGCATTAAGGAAATGATCATTCTCGGGAATGGTTAGACTTAAAGAGTTGTATGTTGAATTAAGCCAACTCAAATCAAATTCAATCGGACTGCCGAAATTCAGCTTCCCAAGCTTGAAATTTCATTTGCTCGACTTGAGCTCGATTTGTTTCGCAACACAAGGTCAGGGAATTTAACAATGTCTTCATCTTCTTTTCTGGTGGTGGCGATAGAAATATAGATCATGTTTTCATATAATGTTTGAGTAATATGGTAATCCTCCACAATGTTCAAAGCAGGTTACCGACCCAGAAAACAAATTCACAACTTAAACCAAGTTAAAGAAAGTGATTCAAAGTCCAAAATCATTTGTAAGTTGTCACACACTGTAACAATGCTAGATCAGAACCACGAAAGCTGATATCTATGTACACGAAGTAGGAAAAAATGACAAACCAAAGAAGGTTTGTACAGCGTGGTAACAAATTTATTCAAATTCTCTTCAATGACTTCTTTCGGGCAGAGACCAGTGGAAACATCCCAGGATTCTCCAATTTCACCTGCCAAGTTTAACCAAAGAGAGCATCTGAGCAGCTACGTTTTCTTGATGTAAAATTAAATATATGGATAGTGAAGATGAACTATTGATTCTGTTATGGCAAGCCGAGGCACCACTATGTTTTCTGAACCTATCTATCATATTATGCTATGTAGGCATTTCTAGTTGTTCCCAGATTGTTAATGTTCAGGTGTTCAGAGGGCACTGTGGGGAGTCATGGGGCGGTCCCCCTAAAGTAAAAAGAGGTTGAAGCTTTATAATTTTTCTTAAAAAGAACATGGTCCACCCTCACGCCTTCTGTCACCCTCATTAATTAGATATCCTAGTTCCGCACCTAGAACAAGGCATTACTCATGCCTTCTGTCACCCCCGTTAATTAGATATCCTAGTTCCGCACCTAGAACAAGGCATTACTCATTTGGGATAGGATTTGGATCAATACTTTTTCAGAATGCTGATGGAAACAAACCATCTCATCTTCCCCACATAATTTGATAATTCATGAAGGGGGCGGAAAAGTAAAAAAATTGCTCAAGTATTGCAACCTTAGAACCTGATGTTATTTTATTCACAAGCAATCTTGGTGTCAAAGCTGCTGAGACAAATGGCAAATGCCTGGAAAGCAGAGATTGGATACTGGTAGTCCATGGTGAAGACATCCTTTCCCACTTTCCCGAACTGGAGAATGACATTCTCCTGCTCTTGTACGCCAGTTCCAGTCTCAAATGAGGCAACCAGTTGAAAGTTCTTCACTGAGGCCACAGTTACGCGCCCATTGAAGTTGAGACACCAGCACTGGAGTTGGTCATGCCATCTGGGAGTCTTGTTCTTCAAAACAAGTTTTTCCTCTTTCTGTGTCAACAATGATCCGGACCCAGACCGAAAACTATCCACTCGAGATGATTTTGATCTAAAAAATGGGAGGGAAGGAAAAGAATCCAGGTTTCCAGGCAAAAATTCAGTTGGTGTGGGAGCCACACCTTCTGGATCGGTTGCAGAAGCAGGTACGGCATCCATGATGCATTGCATTCGCCTTGGGCCCCTGCATTAGTGGTGTATATTGACATTAGCAAGTGAACAGTGCCATAACCTATCGACAGTCGCCTTTGGTTGCGACGGATAAGACATTAAAGTGTAAACAGTTCTTCAGAAAATATTAAACAATAAAGTGGTTCTCTATTGTCAATTCTCTCAGTAAGTCAATCCCAGACATTTCAGGTTAAGTTTCTACTCAAATAAGAAATTTCATACAAATGGACAAATTCCTGACCTCGATCCCAAGACATTTAACTCATACGAAACATGAGCCACGGGATAGTTTCCTGCAGGGACCCTTGGAGATACTTGTCTCATTCCAACTAACCTAGAGGAATGAGATTTAGTAACTTTCACTCCAGCATTTGGTGGCTGGGCATCATAGATCACAAACTTGGTCCCAAAAAAATTAGACCTGCCACCACCAAACAAGAGTGACTTCAGTCTGCAAGCATTAAAAGCCACAGTTGCATCTAAAATAGGCTTTACCTCAACTTTCCAATATAGTTGTTACTGCCTTTAAATATATCATCAGCATTGAGAGATATTATGTAGTCAGTGTATGTTGGCCGTCTGAATCTTCGAGCAGCTAGTAGGAATTTCCCATCATCATTAGAAGCTGTCAAAAGATAGATGCATAAACTGGACAAATACAGCAACGTTTTAAAGCAGGAACCCATTCACCATCTTGGGACATTAAATTTAGAACAAGATAAATGGTTTGCGGAATTATATTCATCACTATAAATATGAAAGCACACAAAGATAAATAATGTCAAACTTAAAATAAAAAATCACTCTTTGAACACATGGCAACTTACCTTGACTCAAATTGAGGTAAAGGTGATATGTATGAGTTCCACGGTTCCGCTTTATGAAACAATTAATTAAGGTATTTCTTGGACCAGGCTGCAGAAAACAACCAGCAAAGACTTTTCAGTTCGTGCTAGAGAGGGGAAGAGAATAGTAAGACTGCATGCTGATGCACGTATCTCACAGCTGAGTAACAGTCTGCATTACATTAGCTTCTTAAACATTACCAAAATTTATGTACTATATCTATCAAGAATTCCAGAGGCTCTATTCATCGACTAAAGATATAATAAAATCAAAGATCGTAATAAACATAAACTTATATCTATTTGTAAAGAGGAGGGCACCAAAGAGTGATGAAAAATTACTTGTTTCAGGGATATGGGGAATGTCACGTTGCCAGAGACCTCTAGGTTTCTGACAATTTCCTTCATTATCTCCCTCCAGCTCCTACAAACACCAGCACATGCAATCACATTCTTTCTCGAGGGCCATGCACACTCCGACTCCTCAATCCTTATCAGCACATCTCTCAAGAGCTCTGGTGGCATATTGGCCCAACAGCTCTGCTTCAAAGCATCCAAAACAGTCACTGAAGAATCCTCAGTGACTCGATGAGACCTTGACCTCAGTCCATGACCAAACCTCCCATCGAAGCCCTTCCTAGATCTGCTCCCAAACTCATCTCTCATGTCTTGAATTATATTCTTAAATGACATTATTGACCAATGAAGAATGCTAAACCAACTATGTCTTTAATCGTGGTCAATTACAACTAATCACCTATCAAGAGAAAATACAAATCTTTTATCTTTCAATCATCGAAATCATAATTCCCCATGAGTTCTTCAATAATCATATATCCTTTCACATCGAGAAATCAAGCTGCGGGGAAAACATGCGAAAACTAAATCTGATAGCACACCAATAAATGCAGCAAGCTTTTATCCTACACGCCAAATTGAACAAAACGACAGCAGCTGACAAGAAACATTAAAACAAAATTCCAAACCTCAAATCCAATATTAACCCCCAAAAAAATGAAAGCCGCGACTAATCAAATATACAAACGAATAAATCTGGCGATCACAAAAATCCCAGATCATATAATATTGATAATTCCAACACAAACCCTCAAATTCCCTCTATCAGAAAACGATTTCACATACTTAAAACCAACCAAAAACACTGATACTTGGAGGAAAAAAAAAGAGATACACTGAACAAACAATAAAACAATTATGGGCTAAAGCGTAAAACCCATGTTCAGACTCATCAGAACTCTTCGTAACGGATCGAGGAATTGTGTGGAGAAGTAAACAAGGAATATAGGGGGCCTATTAGGGTTTGGAGAATTTCTTCATATTAATTAGCAGGTTATCTATCTTACATGGTTTTTTCCGCGACAGAGAATAACGCTGAAAGTGTCTCTTTCGGTTCTTGAATCCTCGTCGGGTCGGTAATCGGGCCAAATTTCTTACCTTTTGCCCATTTTTCATTTAATTAGCCCTTTAATTAATTGTCTTACCATTTTTGGATTTTTTTTAAAAAATATATATATATATACTCTGCAACGGTTTACATTAGAATTCAGTCTCCTGGACTTTTTTTTGGAATTTGATATCTAACATAAACTCAATATTTGTTCAAATTTCCTATATCTTTAGTTTTACTAATTGTCCCTCTAAAAAAATTAAAGGAAAAAGAAAGAAACGTGGCTCACAAAATACCCCTCCCTCCAAAGTCCACAACCTCCTCCATCATGGTATTAACAATGACGAACCCCGACATAGAATAAGGATTAACGGTGACGACCATTGGCTATCAACTACTGATTGGTTGAAATTGAAACCATTTAGGTTGAAAGCCATAGTGCAAATACCTAAAGCAGTTACCCATTACGAGGAACAGATATTAACGGCTACGGGCCCAGACATGGGAATCGAAGGTGATGGTTTTTCCCTGTCTTCTTACGACCCAGAGTTTTAAACATGTGTAACGAACCCTATTCGCGGTTGTTGGATTCGTGAGGAACTCGGATGATATAAGTTTCTTAATATTGGGGTTGATTGGTGTATCTTGAGGGTTTTCTATGACTTGTATATAATGACCAATCATTTTTCCTTTTAGTCTAGAAATCGTGTGATATACTTTGGGAAAAAATAAGAATTTATCTAATTTTATGGGGAAGAGCTCATAAGAAACTCTATGGCGAGTAGCATCGAATCAATTATACTTTTTATAAATTAAGTAATTTCATGTCTTGATGGGCGTATGCGGCCTTTTTCACAACACACAACCAACTTTTTTGTTATGGTAAGGATATCTAGCGATGCAATAGTAAAATTTATAAACATTACATATAATAACCAAATTATAGAAATTCAATAGTGGATCATATATTAATAAAAGAAACATAGGACAAACATACTTGACAAAGTTATCGACCAGATTTGTTTCTTTAACAACATGACAATACTCCCGAGATTTGTTTCTTTAACAACATGACAATACCAACGCAAACTATCATATGAGCCCACATCACTCCCATGAATATTATCACTGTCATTTCTATGTCTGTCCAAACTCTATGATAATCAATATGTACTCCATAATATCTTTGAGTTACTTCATCGTCATACAAGAACGATATGATAGACCTCCTTTTAATTTCTCCTTCACCATCTAGTTAGCCAGGCTGAATTTGATTGTTCAAAGTAGAAGCAACTCCATCATGAAAGAAGGTTCTACGAACTTATCTACGCAACTGGCATACAATTGAATCTAATCAACTTTAGGGTGACCTCTAGTCCGAAATTTGTCATCCCCACGATTATGAATTAAGTTGCATTTTGTATGCCAAATGAATTGTCTTATTTATGTTTTTAATAGTCATATGTAAGTTGAATTCAAACATGACAAGTAAACCTATACTCGTGGATTTCATTGGACTCATAAATGATACATTGGAAGAATCGGTTGGGTCTTCCAATAACATTAGGCTGAATAAGATTCATCTCTGTTGTAATTGGATGAATTGAGTTGTAGATGTCAAAAAAAAAACACCGATCCTTCTTTGTTGTATGATCCGAGGGGAAAGAGCCTGCTGGTTCTTTAAACTTAAGGTCTTTTTCTTTCTTTCTCGTTGACGATGCTTAAAAGAATTTTATTTCTTTCCGTTACTTCGAAAGTAACCGCTTCAATTTAAGCAACGTGAATTTTCGATGTTCCTTCTTATTAATAATAAGATGAACGACATCTTCCTCTGGAAATCCTAGCTACTATTTAGGGAGCTGGAGTTGGTTATTCGGTAACTCGTTATAATTGATTAACAATATTCTCAAAACCCAAAAAAATTATTATTTTTATCATAAAGTTTATGATCAAAGAGAGACTTTTGATTACGAGAGTAATTTTTCTTAAGATCATATATTGACGTGATATCGATAGTTAAAATTTACGATAAGTAAACTTATACTCAAATGTCACGGAATTCGATTCTCATGTATATGGTATGTAGCTAAATACTTCGATATGAGTTGCAGAGCTAAACTCGACCCGTATTCCAACCGTTTCGAAGACTTACTTTATTAAACTATTAAAGAATAATATTCCCAATCAAATCAAATTAAGACAATTAAAAATAAATATTATTTATCAGTCTAGGAGAGGGCAGCCAAAAAAGAGTTGGTCCAAATTTCTAATTTTCGACCGTTACATATCTTTTATTTTTTGGAGCCATATATGGACGAAGATACGCATAGGCTCCCCCTTTGCTGTGGAGTATATAAATAAGATCACAACTATTGTCTGGTCTGGATTCCAAATTTGAATTCCCATTTGCTGTTTCTTCTGAGGATCCGAGGGAGAAAATATATTTAAAATCTCGAGCAACGAAGGAGCACGTGGCGGGCGGCTATTGGTGGGATGCGTAGAGGAGTGAGAAGAGGTACATGGTTCGAGGATGTGGGAGTTTGAATTCTGTGTCGTCTTCTCTCCGCCTTCACTGTAACAGATGCATTTTTCTCCCTGACTCTGAGTGAGTGTGTGAGAGAGAGTGGGGGTCGAAGTCGTCTCGGCTGCGGCGTCGTCTGGCGGTCTCAGGTGAGACCCATTTGTTTTTCTTCGTCATCTTCCCTTGGTGTGATTATTGTGGATGTGTATAGGCGGTTGGTGTCCACAAGATTCAAACTTTATATATGTGATTGGAGACATGCTTTGTTTAGTTCACTTGTTCTGCTTCTGTACTCTGTATGTGCGTGTGTGTGTGTGTTTATACACTTGATGGAATCCACTGTGTGTGGTAATAGATTTTTGGTTAAGTACAAATTTATTTGAATCTGGGATGTTTTTTGTTTTGTGATTTTAGTTTTTTTTCTTCTCTTTCTTTTTATGTAGAAAAATCTTATTTTGTGGTCTGAATCTTGGGGTTTTTTCTCTGAAGGTAAGTGAAAAATGGTGGAGTTGAGGAACAAGGGATCTTCACACTGGTGGTGGCTTGACAGTCCCAACAAGACTCATCTGAACCGGTCCCCATGGCTTCTGTCCACACTTTCAGGTTAAAACATACTTGTAACTTTCCTTTTGCATCCGTTCCGTTTGATTATCCGGATGATGTTTTAATGCCGTTGATTTATTCAGCTTCGAACCGAAGTTTTTTTTTAGAACACTTGAATTTGGTGATGGTGGAATCTTGAAGTGAAATGAGTGCTTTGAACTTTTTTATTGTGTTTTATCATAGTTACCTATAAGAGACTTCATTGGTGAGCAGAAGAAGGAGCCTGCCTTTGGGTGTAAATACAAGTTGGTTTGTTCTGCAATAAGTAAATCCGACTGATAAAAATAAGGCTTGCACCCAAAACAAAATTCATGGCAGTACAAGTGGAATTGCTGTTCTGATCACATCATTTTTTACCATATTTCTTTTGCTGTCTTATCAATTCAGGGCAATTGAAGATTAAAAACGTAGGTTTTAATATGCGGATGATTTGCGTTCGCAAATTGGCATGAGTACAGCCTGCTATTTTAATCGAGTGCTCCTCGATTAAACTATCTTACTTCATTCATTTAAGTGCCTGCATACATGTGTCTTTCCTCGTTTCAAAACCAGTGTATCCAGCAAATTTCGAATGCATGACTTCTCAATTGTGAATCGCACTCATGTCATGGCATGAGCTATTAGTACAGATAGATGAATGTGTGATCCACAACCAGCTGGTAATTCTTCACCTAGAGTTGTGACTCAGAGCTCTTCCAGAAAAGATATTTACAGTCATGTCACTTTTTAAGAGCATTTATATTTTCCAGTAACATGTTGTTCTATCTAAACATGCAGAGCTCGACGAGAAAACTAAAGCAATGCTAAAGCTGATTGAAGAAGATGCGGATTCTTTCGCCCAACGTGCAGAGATGTACTACAAGAAAAGACCTGAACTCATCAGCATGGTTGAGGAATTTTATCGAAACCATCGTTCCCTGGCTGAGCGATATGATTCTTTAAAATCTGAATGTGGAACTCGCCTCCAATCTCCATGGTCATCTCCATTATGTTTCACCAAATATCGCCTAGAAAAATCGTTGAGCCTAACTGATAAAGCATATGATAGCTATTCCGAGGTGAATGGACCTGAAGAAACTGATGAGTCCGAGGTTGATGATCCAGAAGAAGAAGAAATGGTGCAAGAAAATGTTGAATCTGACACAGAAGAAGTTTCAAGTGTTGCTGCGGACATGGAACTAACGAGGCTGCGGGCAGAACTGGAGAAACTTAGAGAAGAGAAGAAGTTGAACACCGACCGACTCAGTCAGAAGGATGAAGAGAAAAGGGAGGTCATCAGGCAGCTAAGTCTAGCCATAGATCTGCTGAGGGAGGAAAATTTGAAGTTGAGGAAGATCGTTGCTGCTAAAACTACTACCCCCAAGAAAGAATGCCCCCTCGAGTTCAAGAACCAGAAAGCCAATTTTCTTGGAAGATTGTTCAATGGATTTGCTAAAACACAGACAAATATAGTCGCTCTTTAGTGCCCAAAGAATGTATGTTCACCAGTATGTATGATAATAAGGATTCCTTCGGAACTGCAGTCAACTATGTACTTTAAGCCTTTTGTATTATTTTGTGTGTGAAGTTCATATAAATTCTATTCGTGTTCTGCGTCTAGTGAGACATCTCTTCGAATTTCTTGATAGGTTGTAATTCCTATATGAAGTTTTATAAAGTTTTGTTGCAGTTAAGCGCCAAGAATTCGAACTTCATCGCCCTGATTGATTCCGTTGAACTTATCAAAACTCTCCGACCTTGAAATCAGACTCAAGTTAGCAGTTTTCGGCTATTTAAAGCCCACCTGACATGTGGTGGTATTCTAAGATCATGTGTAATTGTGTAAGAAGTTGTAGATTTAACCCAAGTATAAATTGTTCTCTGCTTAGATTTCTTGGTATGTCCATACCCTGCTAATAAATGCAGTGTGCAGAAATCTTGTCAAGTGGGACAAATTTAAAACCAAAAAAATTGAACTTCGCAGATATCTATCTGTTCATGCTTTCCACATCAGTGGAACGGGTAACATCTCATGCCCCATTTCCACTACCGGACTATATAAAAACTACTGAAAAGGAAAATAACAAATGGATTCCAAATCTACAAAATGAAGTAAATATATATAAAAGTAGTAAACTATAAAGAAGAAGAAGAAGAAGAAGACTTCACACCTCACCACCAAGAAACACTAGCCGTGAAGACGAATGCCACCAAAGACAAAAGCACCACTGAATTCAAGAATCCTTGCACACTCAGCCGAACTGTCGAAGATTCTGGCAAAGTCCCGCCGGGCCCCAATGCGGCTCCGGGGCCGGTAACCTCCACTGCATCAGGATTTGGTGGGCTTGGACTTGAGGGTATGATAGGGAGTGAAGAGTCACTTGGTGAAAGCGCAGTGCCACCAGGTGAAGGAAGGAGAGGTGTAATATCAGGAGATAATGCTGGTGGTGCAGATAATGGAGAGATGGGGTCAGGCGACAATGCTGGTGCTGCAGAAATAGTGGAGGCTGGCAGCTTCTCTTTTTGCACCGCAAATGATGATGAAAATGCCATGAAAATGGGAGTCAGAATGACCAAGAAGTGCATCACTGAGCAAGCCATTTAAGTAGTGATAAGGAAATCCAGTGGCCAGCCCGGTGTTACTACTCTGGCTCAAGATCAAATCCTTTTTTGCAAGATTGCTGAAATAAATGCAGTTTGTGTTTATCAAGAAAAATGTAAAGGATGGATGAATGTTTTGTGGGGTGGAACCAGTTACACAAGAGAGGTTAAAAGAGTGAGTACATTATTGGGCCAAGGCCGACAGGTGGTGGGATGTGATTGGGGGAGACGCATGAGGAAACAGCTAGACATGTGGAAGAAATGGACAAGAGTAGATAAACTACAATTTTTTTTTATTGTGGGAACACATGCAGAGTGAATTGGATGGTCCTGTCTTTTTCCTAAATGGCTGTGTTAAGACATTCACAAGTGCGTGAAATTCTTGGATAGCTAAGCAATTTCATTTCTAGATGGAATAATTTGGAGAACTTTTGGCCTTCTTGGTGTTCCTTTTTTTATTAGAAGATTTGTTGGCTTACTTGCCTACTAGAATATTCTGACTTAAAAGAATTTTTTGATGTTAGTAACCAAGTCCAATCCCATGATGGGTCTCTGTCTAAACTCTGATTATTTGGTATATATCAGGAGAAAGAAAGAGAGAAAGAGAGAAGCATTGGAGAAAAGACCAGAATTCTGCAAAATTGTTTCCACCATTAGTTGATATTGTGGGGGTATGCTATGGGAATTAGTCCGTTATATGGGTCCTCTACTCCGACCCCTGCATACTCGTGCATATCCCTCGATTTACCATCTGTATGGTCAAGTGGCCTCTGACATATACTGGAGGTTAGCCCGTTAATGGGTTAACTTTTTAGAGCGAACGAATTTCAAAATTTTAAGAAAAACTAAATGGTGCACATTATTCAACCAAGTTGAATCTGGAGGTCTGAAGAGGACAAACCAAAACAACTATGTTGAAATTTAGTATAAGTTTGGTGGGTAGGAAAATATATTAATACAAGAATCTGCTCCATTTTCTGTTTGGAATGTATTGCCTTGTAGCCATTAGGTTGGATGCTTTATATCTCGAGGGAAATCGTTTGGGCCACTTCGAGTGATTGGCGCATGATAACACAAAGGCTGGTTTTCTATGCATACTGTCAGGAACTCAACTGTGAATCTGTGATGCCACTTTGACTATATAAAACTTACTGATATGCCCTAAATACGAATGCTTCTATATTTGAATAAAAATATTTAAAAGATTATTCAAATATGTATGCAATTGATTTATAATTAAAGCCATGGAAAATGAATTTTGAATATAATTTCGAACCAAATCTGTACCCAATTTATTTGGGCTCATGACTTTTGCACCATTTTTTTAGTATTCGTTTAGCAGTATTTGTCTACTAAGATCAAATCAAAGGAACCAAATCATTTTAAACTAGGCCTCAAGCAGAACTTTACCATGATTGAAAAACCGTTGAGCCCATCCTCTTCTATCAAAATCAGATTTGATCTCTTTGCATCTACGGACAATGGTCATTGATGAAGCAACCGCTCTTTCAAATTATTATATCCAAAAAATGAACTTCTGACGTAGAAAATTGTACAGGTCTCAAACTGAGCTTTCTTTTTTAAGAGAGATCCAGATACCAGAGAGGACTAATTTAAAAGGGTATCCAATAAATCTATTCTACCATGCAGTTTTCTTCTTAGCTTCAAGAGAGCATAAGCAATCTTTCCGGACGCCTAAAAATTGCTCACAGAAATATTCCCACAATCTTCTCAAAAGAAACAAAAAAAAGGCCACAGATGCTCCCACAGCCCACAAAAACGTAACAAATAATACAGGACCGGTTGAACTAATGATTAACTTCGGAAGCTTGACCGTTAACATTAGAACCCTCATTGACTCCTGTGGTCGGCAATGGAGCATTCCCTTGGTAAACAGGTGGCGGAAACATTGGTGGGGCACCAGTGGTAGGGGTCCCAGCACTTCCTGGATTCAATGGAGGAGGGGCAGTCAAGGGCCTTTGGAGACCATCAACTTGACCAGGCAATTGAGCACCAGAGGGAAGCAACATCTGTGGCATGGGAGGACCATGCATATAACCTGGAACATTGGAAACAGTTATTATCAAAGTTTAAGATTAGCATAAATGAGAAAAAATAGCTTCACTTAAGTCTCACACTGACCAAAAAGATAGAGTTAACTCAAGATCTATCCTGAGGAACGGTGCCACAAATATATAGACAATCCTTCACGTAAGAAACAAAGTCTGGCAAGGGAAATATTTAAAAATACCTGGTGGACCGGGCATTGGTCTTGGCAAAACTGGAGGCCTCATTCCTGGTACTAACAGCTGACCCACTGGCATCATACCACCTGGAAGTGGAGCAGGTAGAATTGGCAGGCCAGGCCTCATCGGAGCATAAGGAACAGGAGCCCTAAACGCTCCAAGATGTTCCTTTACCTTTTGATCTATTAAACTCTGATTTAGTTGGGCCTCATATTGTTGATAATAACTTCGCACATTTGCCTGCTCAGGTAATAAGCAAAATTTATCACCTACATTTACCAAAGCCTAAAGAAAGGAATAAGGGCCAGGAAAGACAAAGGACAAAAAAAGTACCTTGTGTTTGTATCCAGCATTATGCTGTTTCCGAACGGAGGGCTGCAGTGACATCCAATAATGTTCAACAAAAGTTAAAAACAGCAGATGTAAATAACATGAAAACCATCAGGTAGTTTTGAAAAGCAAAAGTAATCACATAAAACAAAAACTAAGTTGACGGCTTTCCTTTAGTGCGCCAATTTCCAACAAGAAACAGAATGATGTGTTTATGTGTCATATATATGCGAGTTGCTTAATAGTGGTTTCAAGAATTTAATGATTTAATTTGGTTCTATGATTCTTAATCATGGTTTTTGATTGCATGTAGTCAAAAAATAAGAATTTGAATTCCAATATGTAAGCACACAGGCTTGCACCGAAGGAAAGAAGAAAAATAAAATCAAATGATACTTTGACGTTAGGTAAGAGCCGTGTAATTCAATAGAGTGAGAAACATGGGCCAGAAGTAAGTCATGTGATGAACAAGACGGCAGAAAGTGGTAAGATGTAAGGAAAAAATAATGGAATTCGGTTGATGTGAAGAAGAGGCCGTGCATTCTAGTGCAAATTGAAGAATTGAGAAATATATTAAAGAGGTGTTTTTTCAGGTTAGAAAGCTGTGCATTGCTAGCAGTTGACAGGGATTGAAAGACCTTGCACATGAAAAATACGATGAGGAAAGATTGGTACATGCATGCAAGTATTGGATCCAATAATTGAAGGACAATTAAGATTGTCCTACAACCATGTCTCGAGATTTAGGAAACTTCAGAGAGAAGAATTTTTGCACCATATTGAACAATATAGAAAGTATTTCAAGAAGGAAAGCACTATATTTTCAGATTTTGAGGGGAAAAAAATATATATATATATACTAAATGCTTATTTTATTAACGGATTCTTGAACTTTTTCTCTCTCCCTCACGGGTAGGATTGAAGAACACTTCTCTCTCTTTCATAACCACTTTCAAATTTGTATTCTAGTTTAGTTTATGGTTATTGCTTGGCTAAAACTTAATTCTTGGTTGAGAAAGGCAACCTCGAATAACTTTTGGGATTTGATGTTTATGAATAGTTTTGAATGATTTATATTAGGACATCTTATTTAAAAGAATAACTAACTATTTCTTTATTGCTACTTGCTAGATTAGCCCAATTGAATTATTATTCATTCAATTGATTGCTAAATCAGCTATCATATCCTTAATTATTTGATTCCTCTAGTTTTGAGGCGACTAAGATTCGACAAATTTAAATGCATCCACCTGTGTTCCTCTTGTTTAGCTTCATAATTCTTGCTTGGTTTCAATATTATCGCTAAATAAAATCTTAGTCGCTCATATGAGTTATATAATTGATAAAGGTTAATCCACTAAACTAGTAATAAGACTCGATAGGAATCAAATTATCATTAGTGATTCAAATATAAATGGACAATGTCACATAACCAATCAAGTTATCAAATTCCAATTGTGTTGTCGAGCAAAACCAATGCTAGTTTCATTGATGGTTTAGTAATTTAAATTTTTATCAAGCTAATTAATTAATTGTTAGAATTTTATATTTTGGAATCTAATTTTGATACCCCCTTTTTTCTATTTTATAAATTTAACTTTTTAGTACAACAAAATTCTAACCCCCCCTGGGAAGCATCCCTACACATGCTACTGCGTAGTTATCAAATTGAGTTGAATGGGGTTAATTTTGGCTGCGATATGCCTAATCTCCTTCACGAAACCTTATCGATAATGGTTAACCCAAACATTTAACACAGTTAAAAGAGATATAGCATCAACATTTATACAATTTGCTTGACTTTTGCAGCTAACGAACGCAGTTTGCCCCGCTTAAGGAGCAAGCGTAGTGAACCCAACCAGCCAATTAATTATAAAAATGAGCTCACTTGTTCTTAGTTAAGTGTACAAACTTATAACAGGTATGAAACCATTTCAATAACAAAAAAACTCGATTCTTATGGCAGTAAAAAAAGCATTTAAAGTAGCTGAAAACAGTTTACGTAAGAAGGGAGAGAGGTAACCCACAGAATCATGCGTGAGGTATGTGTCGCAATAGTCACAGTAATACCTGAGAGAGAGGAAAAATACAACTACATTTGAGGGGAAGCTCCAAAACCCATGTTAAACAAATTTGAGGGGAGAAAGAATAATTAGACAAAATATTTACCTGGGCATTGCTTGATTAAGCTAGGCAAAAATTAAATCCTGCGATTCAATTGCACAGACAACATAAAATCCTAGAATTAGACAGAGAAAATGTTTTTATGCATGTCATTAAAGTGATCCCGATAAAAAATCATGTTGGCTTACAGTCAAATTGCAGCTCTTAAACTGTGGAGAAGCTAAATCACAGAAAACCCTAAGGGGGGATCTTGAATCTGGAGACTCGAAAGTAGATATGCGAAGTAAGAAGCGTCGACGATACAGTGAAGTTTTACGAATTTAATTTAATGGGGGGTGCATACTGCATACATCCAATATTAATGTGACTGTGGTACGTGACGATATTTAATATATTAAAATATTTATTATTTTTATGGATTAAATTTGGGATGATAATTTAAGTAATATCTTTAATTTTTTAATATTTTAATAATTATTTAATAAAAAACGATAGTAGAGGTAATATTATAATTTCAATTAAATAAAAGTAAATTAAAGTAAAGTCTCTATATCAGTATCTGAATTAGAATCCAGGCTCTATTGAGCATAATTAAAAAATTGGTACTTAAAATCCTTTGTTGTATAGTTTTAACTCCCTACAAACTCTATTTTACGATTTTACCCTATTTTAAGAGATGTATTGATAGTTATTATGTACTACGAGTAAATACTTAAATTTTACCTACAAAGTACTTAGTATGGAATACAAAATCTTTTATTCGATCGTTTGAGTACTCCAATTTTTTGTGAGAAAATACTATATATTGCTCATGTGGTCAAGATAGTCATCATGTAAGATAAGTAAGAAATTATTTTCACCTACAAAGTAACTAATTTGGAATTTACGATACATTATTGTCGATTCGAGTACTCAACTTTGTAATCATAAAATACAAAATATTCAAATTTGATCATCCGAAAATAGAGTCTACGAGAGGGTGCAAATAAAACTTTAAACTTTTGAAACATACTCATTTCGCTGTTATCTAACAACAACAAAATTTAACAAATTAATTCATTGATTTGTTTCTGAATATCTAATTTTTATTTTTTAATTATTAGCCTCGTGGATACCCAAATATGCTAAGATTATGCTATAAGTGAATACCATAAATGAATTCATGTTAATGCTTTCGATGCATTATGATGTAAAATCTTTAAAGTGTTTGTGAATACTACTTCTATTTATGCTTATGTATAACACCCATGATTCCGTAAAAGTCATATAGATAAGTTGATTGATTTTTAAAGGGTGAAAATGATGTTTTATTTATTGTCACTATTATTCAAATTATCTGAGCAGTTCAATTTTCGTCTGCGTTGATTTGAATTCAGATCAAGGGCATGGTTTAGAGGAAGAAGACCGGAGGAAATACACACGAAGCACGATCCGAGCTACTGAGTTATTATGAGCTAGCAGTAGTATTTAAACAGCACTTTTAATGTAGCACATAACTGAAATAGTACTTTTAATGTAGCATATTTAAAGACTATCACTATAACCGAAGCAAGTATAAAAATGAAATAGCACTTTTAATGTAGCACGTTTACAGCCTAGGTTTTATATTCTTCTTCCCCATTGTATACTTTACTTTCAAAGCTAGTATATAAGGAACTGCAAGAGTACGGGAAGACAAGAGGCAGAGTGCTAGTTTTCAAAAAGCGTAGCAGTTCGTGCTTGGTGTGCATTCCTACTGTGAAACTCCTCTCAGCCGTTGTCTAATCTGCTATCAACGCAAGTAAATTTCCATTGTCTGACGCATCTGTGAAAGCATATTAATTTATGTGTTCATGCGTGAGTTCAATTTTCAAAATTGCACAAGGTTTTGATGTGTTTCATACATCGAGAGTT
Organism: Dorcoceras hygrometricum; assembly: GCA_001598015.1. Lineage (NCBI taxonomy): Eukaryota > Viridiplantae > Streptophyta > Magnoliopsida > Lamiales > Gesneriaceae > Dorcoceras > Dorcoceras hygrometricum. The sequence goes on along the minus strand of KQ989535.1, from coordinate 292,756 downwards.
TTCCGTTCTGAAGGTTTGAGAAAACGTTTTCCAATATACTGGACGTACAGAGTTTTGTTCAGTCCTGATTTGATAAGCCATGGCAGTCCGATGTGAACTCGGTTCCGATCTGATAGGAGATATTGGTTAGATTTGGACTCCGTCTAGATTTGATAAGACGCTAGTCGAATTTGGAGTTTGCTCCAATTGAATAGGCAACGTTGGTCTAACCTAGGCGTTATTTCCTTCCGACAAATATCCTTATGCGCGTATTCAAACTTGAAAGGACCAGGTTTGCTTTTGTTTGTATGCATCATTTCGTTTGACCCTGGTTCATCATGTTCTAATCCGTCTTGACTATTCTGAGCCGGGTCGACCTTTTGAAATTGATTTGACCGTTCTAAGCTGTTTTGACCACTCTAGTCTGAGTTGACAATTCTAAACCGAATTGATCTTTCTAAATTGGTTTGGCTCTTTTTGCGTGAACCATTGAACCCTTTAGCGTACATCGGTCTTTATTTAGTCAGTTATGGACTATCCCTCTTAACTGATTGGTTTTCAACCTTTTTAACGTACAGTCTGTCTTTATTTAGTAAGTTCTGGACAATCCCTCTTAACTGATTGATGTTCAGTAAACTATTTTAACCTTTTGAAATTTCAATCCGAGCTGATTATTGAGCTAAGCATGTAAGGATGAGAGTAGTATTGAGATGAGTGACCTCCTGTGAAACTCTCATACATCATGCTGCTAGAATTGCACCGCTGATTGTGTTGGCTAGGTGGGTGGTAAAAGTGTGACACCTTACCTTAACTGGTAATATTATCCATGTTGGTGATAGAACCGACAGTAGGTTAAGGGGTAACACATATCTGCAAGGAAAATAAAACAGCACCAACAGTTAGACACGCACCTCCCCGGACTCATGGGCCTAACATCCGACTCTAACACACATAATAGGTGCACTCTATGCTGCCACATGTATAAGGAAATAAACTTGCACATTAACTAACAACTATAAATTTTGGCATAGTGTTAAAACGTTTGATCCTAACAACCATTGAACAATAATAGTTCTAAAAATGGTAAAATCGTAAGGAAAATATATTCTTTAGAATTGAACTTACAACTATTGGTATATAGATTTTTCGTCCATTTACCCATTAAATAATTTGATATATATATGATATGATAAATTATTATTGATACGTACTAAATTATAACTGATTTGATTAATTTGAGATAAATAATACACCATTTGATACGAGAGATGTGATTGAATTTATTTGTTTAACCTAATCTAATACCCAAACCAAACATAAACCAAAATGACTTGATACCTCGCACCTCTAATTCAAGCTTTATTTTTTTAAAAGAGGAAAAATTGTCTCATATATTTATGTGCTTATTCGGGTCTTCGATCCAATTTTATTTAATTTTACTCATGTCTATATTGATTTTTTTTAGAAAGTTTAGCCATTTTCCATTCCAAGTACCACGGTTCGCCGTTATGGTACGAAAACTATTCTTTTCAATGTAAGAGATTTAGGAAAACTATTTCTTATCATCTCTTTTTACATATTAAACACAACACAGAAAGATTTTAAATTGAAGTAAAAACAGAACACAGAAAAAAAAAAAAACTCATAATTGTTGACACGTAACTTAAAAAGCAACCCATACACACTTGAAATTCTTATGTTAGAAACTTTCCGTCTAACAATGGTTACACACAAGAAAAGGAAGAGAGGACTGATCCTTCCCAGCTTCCTTCCGTGGAAAACTAAGCTGTTCCTAGTCAGACTACTTCACCAATACAGCGAACACACCACAAACAAACGTGCACTGAGTTCAGCCCCGAACTGAACAGTGCATTGATAAAACTCTCCTAGATGTTTACTGGTTGCAGCATTCAAGATTGGCAGACTCTACCACGCTCTCCTCCATATCCACGTCTCGTGTGAGCTGACTACTCTTAAGGCCTAGCTTGATCGAGCTTGCTCGCGAGTCCTCGCCGTCGCTTGTGCTGAGGCATGAGCTTCCCATCTTGCTGTCAGAAAACAGAAGGCCGGAATCTTGAGTACTGTTGGGGCTAGCGTGCTCTCTGCACAGTATTCCCTCGAGTTGTTTCCGAAAATCATTCTTGGCAGTCTCGTTCTCGTCCAGTCGCCGTAAGAAGCATTCTTCTATCTCACTCAGGGACTCGACCTCATATTTGTCATTGCTTCCAGGGCTGCCCAGAGCTTCATGGTCATCATCCGTGGCAGATGTTGTTGATCCGACGCAGCTAGTGTCCATCTCTTGTTGACTGTCATATTCCTCGTCAGATTGCATGTCGAACGAATTGCGAGATGAAATCGGAGAGCACCCTCCTCTGGATTCATCGTCACGTTCTCGTAGTGTTCTTGTGATCAGCGTCTTCAGTAAGTTCAATACTTGCACCGCGTGCATAAGGGCTGTCAATGGATCCGACATCTAGCACAAACAGCGGAAATGGACAGTATGAGGTTGAGCCAAGATTCACCAAAGCAGATATTACATTCGCACCAAGTAAATAAAAGAATCTAGGCGCTGTGTCCTAAATCACCTGAGTCATGTTTGGTGCAAAAACCATAGCAATGTTTCTGGGATTCATTTTGTTGAATTCTTCATACTCGACGACGTCAGCCATTAGATTGACAGCCCAGTTGAGCAAAGCGCTCTCTGTTGGTTTCAACTGCTTGATGAGCTCGACCGATTCCTCTTCAGTACTGCACTGCAACACTTGTTCAGGTCGAAGCCCATCAAGCACGCCAGACGGGAGCTCACGAAACCACGCTTTAATCAGACCTGCAAGACAATGGACATCAATGTCGTCCGGGACAACGCCGCTGTTGAGCCGTCCCCTTACATTTTCTTCTTGGCTATTCTCGGGATTTATCCGAAAAATTCCTTCCGCCTACACAAGAAACCAGGTAATAAATCAGAAGATTCAGAGATATCTCAATGCACCATTTTCGCACATATAGTAAAATGATGTCCAATCTAACTCACACCTTTAGACCACCTTGAGTATATAATCGTTCCTGCATAAGTAAAAGAATAGTCGGGACACTATTGCCTCTTGTGTCGTAGGAACACTGCATCGAATCTGCTGATACGCCAAATACGCTGACGCTGTGATAATTCACAAGAAAACGTCAACCATAAACACTCTAGTTACAAATTTTCTTTGACACAAAAAAAAAAATCCTAAATCTGAACGAGATCTACTCTTGTTAGAAAGAAAAAGGCAAAAACTCAAGGCCAAACTTGATTTATTTTCGAAAAAAACTCTAATTTGTTTTTTAAGGAGAAAAAATGGTCTTCCAATGTCCTCTCTGATGGCTGTGCCTCTAAATTCCAGGAATTTTGGAAAATGGCCGTCTTCCAAGCCATGGTCTTTGCTTAAAAGTGAATCCTTGAGAAGTAACAAAACAAAAGTTGGCATACATAAAAATCATTTAAGTGAATGAACAATTGCGGCTTTTAATATTTGTTGAGTAAAATCACCTAGAGTGAATCAAGATTCTTCTTACCAAGTAAGAGGAGATAATTAAGGAAACTTTTAATGCTTAGAACTTTATACTAATTAATGATTCATTTATCTAACTCTAAATCTCAAACAATATTTTAAAGAAGCAATATTTGGTAGAATGCATCATATATAACAACAATAAGGAAGAAATCCACAAATGAGATGTCTTTTCAAACTACTTTAAGCTGAAAAGAAAGCTCAAAAAAGAAGGTGAAATTTGAAGCAAGAAAATAAAAAAAGGCTGGAACTTTTAAACATCTTTTGCGGACATACCTAGCACTGGGGACCTTGCATGGAATCTCAACCTCGAACTCAACTGGAAGCCCCGAAAACCCGTTAAACCGATCAAATGTCACATGGGCTACGTGCTGGACATTCGTGGGAAACCCGATATCCATGTGATGGACGGCGGAGATTACCTCGGTTTTACAGTCCAAACGGCATGAAACCATGGATTTTCTAAGAGCTACCAAGATGAAATCCAGCACGGAGAGCTGCTGATTGTGCTGGTCTTCTTGCTGGTTATCCTGAGCCTCTGTCAACGCAGATTTCGAGCTCCTCCCGTAACCGCCAGCACCACCGCCCCTCGTCACCATAACCATTCCAACCATGTTACTGTCTCTGTATAATGCGCCCGGATTCTCTTCTCCCTTTCTCTCTCGATATCCTGAGCTGTTGTTGAGTGTGACTTCGCATTCAAGAACTGGTGGGATTTTGAAGTTTGAAGCAATAGTAATATTTAAATTATATTTTCTCACTGTTTATTCAAACGGCCACTCATTTCAAATTTTGTACTGCTTCTTTATCCTTTCCCATGACCATAGGAACCTTGTTTTTGGATTAATATTTCCATCTTGCCACTCACCCAATCTGCAAAATCACCTGCCTGGTGTCCATTCGGGTGGGTTGGATGGATTCGAAACGGGTTGGGATAAAAAGCGAAAAAAAAATTCAATCCGAACCCGACCCGAACCCGAATCAACTCGAAATGTATCAACCTGAATCTGATTTTTTTCGGATGGGTTCGTGTTGGGTTATCGGGTTGAGTTATATTTTGGGTTAATTTGGGTTGATCGGGTGAGTTCGGGTCGGGATGGATAAAGAATTTTAAAAAAAATTCTAACCCGAACCCGAACCCGAACCCGAAATGCCTCAACCCGAATCTGATTTTTTTGGATGGGTTGGGCTCGGATTTTCGGGTCGGGTCAGAATTTGACACTACAGTCTGACCATCTTAGATTTTTTACAAAAAAATTTTAGATGTATTCCGAAAATGATATTACCAAAATAATTGTTTTTGGGTTAATATTTTTTGTACACAAGATCATTCCTTCATTATATTCAAAAATAATAATAAACCATTCCTTCATTAAATTTTTTAAATATTTTTCAATTAATGAAGTGGATGTGGTTGGTTTGCTCACTTCACTTCTTTACCTAATATCCTGTCTAGTTAATTGTGGTTTTTCCTAAGTTTTTTAAATTTTGTTTATGGTTATTTTTTTTAACGATTTATGGAAATAAATATAAAAATGTACTATCTTTCTAAACGTTTTCAACATTTTATTGCAATAATTGTTTTTTAAAATTATGAAAAAATAGACATTTTTTTATTTGCAAAGGTAAATTGCATAAGGCTCTTTTGTGGAATCTCAAAGTGCGTATAAACCCCCAATGATAAATAAATAATTAGGTACTTAACTGTACATATTTTCTAAAAAGAAGCTGAAAATGATCTCAGCTTCATAAATTTATGTATAGATTATTCTAGTATTCTCGACAATCTAAATATACATGAAAAATGATCACATAACTAAATTAAAATACCACAATTTGAAAATAAGAAAAAAATAACGATGTAACCGAACTTTTCCCCGACCTGAGAGCTGTCACCATGTCGAGAGGTCGAGAGCTCGGTTAGTCTGTCATCGGGGGATGAGCTAAGTGTCTTTCCTTCAACGATTTGTAACCACACACTGGTCAGAGAGCGTCAGAAGTGTTTATGACGAAACCCCTCCAATGCTTAAGTCAGGTCGAGTGCTCGGAAATAGAGGGCAAGTGTGAATACAAAGTAGAGAGCTTGTGTGTTTTTTTTTAATGTACAGTAGAATGAAGCATACCTGTGTAATTATAGAGAGTCTAAGCGGTGGTGGTGGGCGCATTACCGACGTGTGATGCACTGAAGCGCTTCTCGTGACGAAGATCACGCCCAGATTGACGGTTATCTTGCGAGAGATTGTCTCCTTGTTCCTCGGTGATTTTAGAGCCAAGAGAGGCGTAGACAGGTCATACTCTCGGAGGCGTGATCCCCGCGTGTGGCATCAAGTCGAGTGCCGAGTGGGAACATCTGGTACCTCCTCGGGTAGTCCTCCCCGAGCTCCATACGCACCTCGGTTGGGGGAGCACACAGCTCGATCCTCGGGTCTCGAGGCGACAATCGTGGTATTAAAAGTATCTCCCGTCGCGAATCTAGACGAACAATTGAAGTGCTATATGTAACTGAGGTCGAGACCCGAGCGGGAATTCAGACACTTGTTCAGTCCTTTCTCGTGCTTGTGATAATCATCTCGGGTCAAGAGGTGTCCTCCGATCCCGAAGTTATATATGTTGTATCAAATAATATTTAAAGTTCTTCCATACGAGGACTATGAATTTCGTTTGAAATAATACAAGGGGTTATCCAGCAATTTATTTCATCCACAGGGGTCGAAAGCTCCGTTGGGTTAGACTGCAATTTTCCTGGATCTGCACAAGGTTGGAGGGTAAATTTGAGAATAACATCTGCACTGGAATGGTAGAAGACCGTTGGTGACAAAAGTTGGGATCTCCAAAAAGTTGATGCTTTTGTGACATTGAGAGGAGATTTTGGGTTCTTTAAAAAAAATACACAAAAATATTTTAAAAAATTATTATTTATTATCTGTAAAATGACACCTTGGATGGATTTGGGTAAATCCGTCGGATTCGAGGTCTAGATTCCTCGGGTGTTTTTTTTAAATCAAATCAGATCGTGTCTCTTCTTGTGGTATGACTTATGAGAGAGCAGATATTAAATGGATAAATGAATCTTTTGTATGTTTTTTTCAGATATCAACAAATCCAAAGTAAAATCTGTATTAAATCATCAAACCTAAATTTAGACAATTTTAAGTTATATGCTCCCTTTGGCACCAACTTGATTTGCGGAACGTGGGGTTATTATTCCGGTATCAATGATGATTGTCGGTCGACGTAAGTTTTTGCTTAATACGATCAGATCAGATATCAAGTATTGTTCTGTATCAAATGTTTTTTAGGTTCTAATTTTAAATTATTGAATATTGTCGTATCTAACATTTGGTTTTGTAAACAATTTTTATGATTGATGCAAGGTTCACAAGATGTGATAGTATAAATTTGAATTGTCTTTTTTTCTCCTTGAAATCGATGTCATGTTAATAATAAAAATACATACCACAAATATAAATTTTTGAAGTTAGAACGTCAAAATTGTGCAACGTGAACTTATATATAATAAAACAAATGTTATATTATATCATTAGTCTACATTAATATTTTCATGCCCGACATATTTGGTCGCTAAATAACGACAAATGTATTCATTATTTTGCCTTTAAACGACAACTCGATATTTGCCTTTAAAATGTAAACAATGATGGATTTAACCAAAGACTTCAAATTTCATCATTATTTTCATCACCCGACGGTTGGTTTAGCGACGGTTGCTATCCGTCTTAGTTCAATACATTATTAAATAACGTCGAGATTATTTTTATGATATCAATAAAATTCGTACATATTTATTAATTTTCGTCGTTAAAATTATCCGTCGCTAAAATTTGAGATGGAATTTAATATTCCGTTTTTGAACGAACGACAGAGAATTTAACATAAAATTTATAGTTTATTAAATGGATAGATGAATCTTTTGCATGTTTTTTTCAGATATCAACAAATCCAAAGTAAAATCTGTATTAAACCATCAACCTAAATTTAGCCAATTTTAAGTTATCTGCTCCCTTTGGCACCAACTTGATTTGCGGAATGTGGGGTTATTGTTCCGGTATCAATGATGATTGTCGGTCGACGTAAATTTTTCCTTAATAGGATCAGATCATATTTCAAGTGTAGTTCTGTATCAAATGTTTTTTAGGTTCTGATTTTAAATTATTGAACATTGTCGTATCTAACATTTGGTTTTGCAAATCATTTTTATGATTGATGCAAGGTTCACGGGATGTGATAGTATAAATTTGAATTGTCCTTTTTTCCTTGAAATCGATGTCATTTTAATAATAGAAATACACACCACAAACATAAATTTTGAAGCTAGAACGTCAAAATAGTGCAACGTGGACTTATATATAATAAAACAAATATGTTATATTATATCATTAAATGATTTTTAACGATGAGCGACATATTTGGTCGCTAAATAACGACAAATGTATTCAATTTTTTGTCTTTAAACGACAACTCGATATTTGCCTTTAAAATGTAAACAATGATGGATTTAACCAAAGACTTCAAATTTCATCATTATTTTCATCACCCGACTGTTGGTTTAGCGACGGTTGCTATCCGTCTTAGTTCAATACATTATTAAATAACGTCGAGATTATTTTTATGAATGATATCAATAAAATTCGTAACATAATTATTAATTTTCGTCGTTAAAACTATCCGTCGCTAAAATTTGAGATGGAATTTAATATTCCGTTTTTGAACGAACGACAGAGAATTTAACATAAAATTTATAGTTTATTTTATATAGGACTAAATAAAAAAATATTCTAACACTTGCGTAAGAAAAATTTAAGTTTCGATTTCTTAATATTCTAAACATAATTTTAACTTTTTGTTTACGGTCGTATGTACTGGTATGAGGTTTCCATCCATAAAGAGAGCTCAAAACGCCACGGCGCACATTAGCATTGCGGACCCCAACCAGAAGCACTATTTAAAACTAGAAAAAAACTCGAGAAAATAATTACGAACGAGGAGTCGGGAACTGTTCTTTGCTTCGTCTGAATCGCGCTCAATGTCTTCCCCCATTTCCCGTCTTTAGCTCAAATTCCTACAATCATGTTTCAGTTTCGGAGGCGGTGATTCTGGTACTTTTTTATCCTCATTTTATGCTCTGTTTTTTTCGTTTAGTTTGATGCTTGTTTAGGGTTATAGTCTGGGGGGGGTTTGATTTGTATGTTTTCTCTACGTTGTTTTTCAGTTGTACAGCAAGAGCTTGGAACCGCATGGTGTCTTGTACGTTGACGATTTTTTGGGCTGAGTGAGTGCATTTATGGTTATTTTTAACCATGCGTGCATGTCTATCCATGCTCTATTTCCTTGTTTGTTCATACGTGTCTACTTACTTTCTTTCTGACTCCGTTATTTTTCTGATTCCTCTCGGTAATTTTTATGTAGATTATGAGTAATGGGATTGGTGCAAAGTAATCATGAGTGATAGATTTTGCTTGATCTTTGGGGTCTCTCTTTGATATATTGGTTATTGTTAATTTGCAGTTTTCCTATATAAAATAAATGTTGACAGGCTGGAAATTTTACTTGTCTAATTTATATCTCCTTTGCAGATATTGAAATATGAGGTCATCAAGGGACGAAGCTTCCACCAGCACTGACCTGGTGAACACTATGCTCAGAGGACGAGCTGAGCCTGTGAGTTTTGTTCAGAGATTTGTTATGATCTGCAAGCCTTTTCCATTTTTTTTTGTATGTTTATGGTGTATGCATGAAAGTACAGGCTGTACTTGAGTGCTCTCTCCAGTTATCATTGGGAGAACTTGAGCACAACCCAAGAGTTTCAATAGATAACCTCATTTTACTGGCCCTTGAATGGAAAACTGTAGGACTTATGTGTTTTTTTGGTGCAGTTGATCTCGCCTCTCCATTTTGTCTTTTCCAAGCTCTGTTTCGTGGGGTAAATTGGGGGCTTTATTCAAGTCAAACTACCTTTCTTTTTTCAACTTGTTTTCCAAAAAAAAAAAATTGCTTTGACCTGTGAGGAGGCCGATTTTCCTCTCGACCTATAATTTTTATGGTTATGTGTTGCAAAGTCTCATCAACTTGCATGATAATTTTCTATGGTATGTTTTGTAAAGGTTCTTGATTTGGTTGCTGCTGTGAATACACTGCACGAGCTTAGTGCTCAACAGCTTTGCAAACTAATAAAGGAATCCGGGAACAGTATTATCCGATATATTACTGAAGATGGATCACATTTTCAGGTTGTTTTAAGGATAACAGAATTTTGTTTTTATTATTCCTTATGCTTCTACCTTGGTACTTTTGATATAAAACGTGTGTGTGCTTTGATCTACAGATTGATGTTGAAAAGTTCGCAAGATATCTTCCTTTGCACCTTATTTCAGTGATTATGGCCTGGGAAAGGGACAAGTCTACTTTCAAGTACTTGTTGTGTGGTATTCTTCTGCTGCATTCCATGTGTGATCTTGCATCTCGAGTTCCTAAGATTGAGCAGGTTAACCAAAACTTTAAATGAGATTCTTTTTCAGGTTGACTTATAGTTAGGTTTTATTTCAGTTGATTTGTTTTTGGGAGTTATAAAGTTATAATTGAGCTAATTAACACGTCAAGAAAACTTGAAAAACCAAGAAAATGGAAGATGCTGTACCTATTTAATTCAACCTAGATCCACCAGGTTCCTCTGTGTTTCCTCCAGGTAGTTTATGTTTATCTTATAAGAATAGAGCTTAGTGATCAAATTCAACGGAGCTGAGCAAGTAGAAGCCATAAAGAATGTAGTTACACATCTTTTGGTGAGCTATTACCAAGCTCTCTGCTTTGCTTGTCCCGTCAAAACACTTGTTGAAGTTGATGACCTATGTGTTTTTACCATTTTGTTAATACGATATCCATTCTCTCACCATACATTGCTCCATTTGTGTAAATTATTTGATGCAATATTCTTCCCTCCCTTCTCCTCCCTCACTCAATGTTGCTGTGATACAGTTTTTCTTATGTTCTAAATTTTTGTTGCAGATACTGCTTGATGATGTGAAAGTATCAGAACAGCTAATTGATCTGGTCTTTTATCTAGTAGTTGTCCTTGGTGCTTACAGAAAGGTTCTTTTCTGATTCATTGTATTTCTTATTTTTTCTTTCTTTTTGATGTGCATAAAGGAAGCAATTTCTGTTTTAGGACCATCGCCACACCCCCAATGACATGGTTCTCTTGCATTCAGCCCTTGTTGCTTGCAGTTTAAAATTGCTAACAGTGATAGTTTCTCCACAATACCAAGAGGTTGCTCAAGTTTTGACTTCATATTACAAGGTATAATGTGTTATTTGAACTTTTCTTTTTTTTTTAATCAAGGCAATTTCTCTATCACTTCATTTGTGTTAGGATCAGAGGTGTTCATTTGTGTTTAAGGATCAGATTTTCTGGTCACTTGACACACAACAGTAATATATAGGTTGAAAGAAATTGATTCACAATCTGGCTAGCTCAACCCAGTCAGGGAAATAATTCATTTATACGAGGTAGCTTGATATTCCTAGTGCAAGCTGGCCAACCAGGAAAAAATGGAAAAAGAGAAGGAAAATTTGAATGCCCCTCTAACAGACTCTAGTCTGATATGTATCCTCTTTCCCGCTACCAACAGTTATGATTAGGATGATGTGGGTTTTCTGTCCCAACTTATGTCAGCCTGCAACATATATAAAAATCTGTTTCCCTCGGTTTTGCTGCTGATCATGGTGCATTGTGCAGGTTGATGTATTTATGGAAGCCACATTTACTGCAGTTCATAAAGATGTCAAGTTTCTGCAGTCCAGGTTGTCGGCTGAACATGTTGAATCCTCCAAAAACACTTCCCCCACAGCGGAAGAGACATTGAATCATCTTTGCCAGCAGTGTGACTCCTCGCTCCAGTTTTTGCAGTCTTTATGTCAACAAAAGTTATTTCGTGAGCGCCTTGTTAAGAATAAGGTCTGTGAGCTCAATCACTTGAACACCAAACTATAGTAGATGTTTGATTTCAACCAACTGTATATTTAGATGCTGAATAGCTCTTAAATTATTATCCCCATTAACATTGTGCTCATGAATATTCATAAAGCCAATGCCATGTCACAACATGGACATTATCAAGTTCTATGTAATACAGTTGAACCACACCCCCACTTCCCCACCCCAACACTTTGAAATAGAAAGAAACTCAGTTTCCTCAGCATGGAGATTACTTGTTTCATGTTCTTGCCGTAATGATTTATTTTGGGGAAATTGAAGTTCAGTCAGTAATTTTCCCCCGGATGTTCCCAGTAACTTAGTAATTTGAAATATCAATCTTCATGGTACTCTAAACGTTTTCAATGTTCCTGATTGTTTTCATTTCCTGTTGAATAACTCCAGGAGTTATGTGGCAATGGAGGTGTTCTTGTACTAACTCAGGCTGTCATGAGCTTAAATATATCATCATTGTATGACACATTCTCCTCATATATGGCTTCTGTCTCTCGCTTGAAGTCCAAAGCTTTATCTATTGTAAGTTATCGTGTCATGGTTTCTTAACTGCATAATTCATCACTTGATCTTCTTGAGAAGCCAGTGGATATGTATGTTTGCGCATGCGTGAAATTGCTATTCAATAAATAGTTGTGACTGTATTCCAGGTCTTGAACCTTTGTGAAGCAGAAAGTGTGTCCTACCTGGACGAGGTTGCCAGCCATCCTAGAAGTCAGAACCTGGCAAAGTCTATTGCATTGCAGGTCAGTTACATTAAGAAAATGTTATCCTATCACAACTTGACTCTGTATTTGGATAATTTACTACATCACATAAATGTTTCCAGAGTATTTCATGCTCGATTGTACAATTTATTGAAAGCTTCTGCGTACCTTGAATATCATTGAAGCTTATGTTAACAAAAGTGCTCTCACTGTTATGATCTCCAAGTTCCAAACGGCTTACTTTGGATGCAATTATTGTTTTTTCACATAGTTTGTGGAATTCCAAACATACTGGAGGTAGGTGGAAGGTGTATTTTAATTTTTAGACAAAGTGTACCTGTTGCTCTTTCTTTATTCTTTTATGTTTCAGTGATAATTTTTCATCCTTGTTTGTTCTTGTCATCTGGCTTGTGATTATACTTATGTGGATAATTAATGAGCTGATTCGGTCATTACACAATGATATCTGGGCACTTTTCCATAGGTTCTTGAGTTACTGAAGAAATTATTTGGTATTGACCATGACAAGTCAAATGTTTCTTCTGAGAAGATATACCCAAAAGGGCAACTGGAACTGAATGCTATGCGTCTGGCAGATGTCTTCTCCGATGATTCGAATTTTAGATCTTTCATTATGATTAACTTTGTAAGACTCTTCTGGATATAGTTTGGTATGCGATTTACACCATATACTTGCTTTAGTTCTGACGCTGTGTCCATTCAGACTGAAGCACTGGCAACAATCTTTTTATTCTCGCATGGAGAATTTTTATCTAGTTGGTGTTCATCTGATCTCCCAGTTTGTGAAGATGATGTGACTCTAGAGTATGTCTTGTTTACAGCTGGTAGATGGTTAAGAATTTTTCCTCCATTAAATGTGTTAAACTCGGTGATTTCAATTTCTTTGTATTCCCTTTAGTGTACCTCGGGCATCTTATTGTCACCAGAGGACATCATTGTTGATCAAAATGATTGCAAATCTTCATTGTTATGTTCCTGATGTGTGTCAAGGTAAAAATGTACATTTTGACGCCTGATTCAGGTGACTTTCTTGTTTACTGGTATAGTAGTATTACACTTTGTGTTTTGTCCCCAGATGAGAAGGGTCTCTTTCTCAACAAGTTTGTTCAGTTCTTTCAAACGGAAAGCCAGAATCTATCCGATGGAAGCTCATTTGCATTTGATGCTGAAAAAACCCTACCGTCACGAAGAACTTGTGTAACAACTTATCATCAATATTCTTCAATTAATTAATTTAGATGCATCTATTTTCCAACAAGTGTCTTGCATGTAGGTTCACTGCTGAGTCACGCAGAATCATTAGTTCCTCGAGTTTTTAAATGAAGATGATGTGCAGCTTTTAAGGTATTTCGTGATTTTATGCCTCATGTTGATATATATTTCAATTATCAGAATATTTTCTTGGAATTGTTCATAGTTCTGATTGTTTCAGATTTTACTTGCTGTCTCTATAATGAATCTTCTATTTGCTTCACAGCTATGCATGATTCCCCTAATTAATTATTGTGGGTTATATCCTGAGTCAAAATTTCTTTTGTAGGTTCTTTATCCGTCAGTTTGAATCTTTGATTCTTCCTGCTTCATGTGAAGATAATCAGGTCCAACTAAAACCTTTCTTCTCATGTTTTAGCATTTTCTTTTTGCACTTAATCTGTTCAGTGAAAAATCTTTTCCCGTTCCTTTAGTAGTCATGGTGAATTGTTGTTTTGTATCACTGTGATCAAATGATACTGCTAGGAGAAATTTTGTGAAGAAAATATGAAAATCCATACTTTGGACCTGAAATTCGGTCATAGGTTTGATGTAAATTTTGGTTTAATGTAAAATTCTTTAACCCTGACATCCTGTGTAATTATCTCCAAAACTATAACACCACATACTTATATCTAAAAAGAAAGACACATTGGCACTTGTTTTTCCCCAATTACACACAAAATAGCATCAACAGAGTTGATTGAGGAAACATCATGCAAAAGTCATCTTGAAATTGAGAAAAATTTCTAATAATAGTGGTCATTGATTTTGTTGGAGATTCAAATATGACTTTGTAAGGTGAGGGGGACTATGGTGGGAACAAACATGTACTGAAAATGGACAGAGAAGTGACCAACTCATTAATCTTAGTCTAGAAGTTCGAAAATGATGTTCAACTTGGAGAAGAAAGATATGGAGTTCTGCAGTGGTAGTTTACAAGGATTTACTTGATACTTGTATTATCATGTCTGTGATTTAGGTAATGCATGTACATTTGACATGACACATTCATAATCCTATAGGATCAACCTGGTTTTGATATATTGTCCTGGGTTTTGGATTATGTTATGGGGTAATTTAAGGGTGATTCTTTAGGTTCAGGAGTGTTCCGTCTGATATTGGGTTTCTTCCTTGACACCCTCTAGTTATGCCATTGAGGCTCGAACTATGTAGAGAACCTCTAGTCTCACACTTTTGGCTAGTGAGTATTTCTAATGATTTTATTCATTCCTTTCTGCTCTAATAATACTAGAACTTACGATTAAGAATTTTATATCCTGAAGATTAACCCATGCGGGTTAATTACTATGGCAAATCTCATATTCAAAAAGAAACAACTTGAAGTCCTATAAATGAAGGAAACCAAGATTCCTTTCTGATAGTTTTTAAATTTGCTCGTGTGAAATACTGATAGATCACGTCCTTTCCATTGCTCATTTCTTGGTTCCGTTTCGCCTTTGCATTTCTGCTATGTCTAATCATAATATGCGATTGGTTGATGTTGCTTTTGTTTCCTCTAAGGTGCTTACATGACGATGCGGTGCTTTTCTTACAGGGTAAAGTATCTCTGAATCATGACAATGGCAGCAGTAACATGAACGAATGCATGGAGAAGAATATGACAATAGAGACAGACCATGTGGATTTCAAAGGGAATGGAAATGATCAATCTATTACCGGGGAAAGGACATGTGGGATTATGGAACTGGGTAAACCTAGCGGGACTTCTGTAAATTTGGGAGAAGTTGAAAGGGACAATCGGACAGTTGAAACAAGTGGTTCTGATTCTAGCCCCACCCGAGGAAAAAATCAAATCGATCATATGGATGTTGATCACATCAAAGGGGGTGCTTATGGAGAAACACAGGAGGATCAGAAGGTCGAGGCTTTGCATTCTGATGAGAAGCAGCAAAGGAAACGCAAGCGAACTGTAATGAATGAGAAACAGATATCACTTATTGAGTCTGCTATTGTAGATGAACCCGATATGCATCGTAATTCAGTTTCGTTACAACTTTGGGCTGAAAAATTAAGTTACCATGTGAGTATGAGATTCTTTTATGTTTTTCCCTGTCAAATGACTGGCACAAAATTCATTATCCATGAGGTAGTTATAATTTCGATTTTTTCCTTTTATATCCTCTCTAGGGTGCGGAGGTGACTTCTTCAAGGCTCAAAAATTGGTGAGAGAGCCTTAATTTTTTCTATTGTATATCTCTTCAGGTGTTAGCACTATATGAAGTCAGGAGATATTGACGGTTTATTTAATTTGATGTTGATATATGAGACAAAATGCTGAAGAAAAGTTGATGATTTATGTTAAAATGGGGACCTTAAAATAACTGAACTGGGAATGAGAACTAAACAGTAAATATAAGAGTACAGAACTCTTTGGTCACGAGCATTCTGTCATGGCAAGTTGTTTAAATTTGAAATATGGCAGGTGGTTAGCTGCTGATCAATTTTTTCGTTTTTATCACGTAGTGTTGTTAAGCTTTCGAACTCAACCATTCCCTTCCTGTTCATGACACGTTTTTTTCTCCTTGTTCCTTGTTCCTTGTTCCTTGTTATGTACAGGCTCAATAACCGAAAGGCGAAGCTTGCTCGTGCTGCTAAGGATGTACGTACACCATGCGAAGGTGACAATCTTGACAAACAAGGTGGGTCTGGAATTATGCTTCAGTTAAACTCGCCTCACAGTTCCATCGACAATTCTGTCCCATCTGCTTCAAGAGGGGATTTTGGCAATGAAGTGTTAGATTGTACACCTAGGGTTGGCATTGACGAACACTTTGGGACTTCGCTTGCAGCTACTAAGGATGTTATCTTACCAAGTATACCTTTGGAGCTCGGGCAATATGTGACAATCATTGGTGAAAAAGCAGAGGAGATTGGGAAGGGGAAAGTGTTTCAGATCGGTGGCAAATGGTTTGGAAGAAACTTGGAGGAATCTGGGGTGTGTGTCATTGACATAATTGAGCTAAAAAGTTGATAGGTGTTCCAAGATTCTTCATCCAATGGAAATTAGCGGTACTACTTTTGATCAGGCCGAAAAAAGACTGGGCTCAATGCAGGTGCTGTGGGATTTTAAGAGACTTTTTCCGCTTCCATCTCGCTGAAGATACTGTGCACATCTATCTATCTGTATGCAATGGTGAGAGAACTCCCGCGTAAGGTAGATTCCCCTGCCTTTAAACCTGCTTACTGTTCTAATTTGTTTGTTTGATTTTTAAAGGCTAAGGATTGAATCCTAGTGCCATGGTTCTGAACTGAGGGCATGATTTGCTCAGGCTGAATGCAGAAGTTGAAACAACTTTTATGACACAAACTTGCAATTGGTGCCCGCTTGGAACAACCCAGCTGAAATGTGATTTCCTGTACTTCACATGGTGGCTAGGAAGTGTGGAGGTTGTTGAATGCTAAACATGAACAACCCATCCAGCGATATGGTGAGAAATTGACCTACCCTTAAGTATAAATTTCGTTTTTCCATATATGAATTACAAAATGGTAAATTCTTCCCCTAATTTCCCCCCATTTTCCGGATTTCCCTGATTTCCAATTAGATGGCATGCAATAGATTGGACCTGCTGTTTAAGGTATTTTTGACAGAAATTGTAAGTTGTAGAGTTCACACCTTTGACGATGGTTGTATTTATGAGCAGCTGATGAATGCCAATACACTATTTTATGTATGTAAAATTGAGTACCGGGCTATTTTTACGACATATATAAGCTTTTTAACAAAAGAAAGCGACTTCTGGTGCAATGAAGCTGGAAATATTATTGGTTTCAAAGCAAGTGAATAATGTGACATATTTTCCCGAAGTAGCATATGAAAAGCCATTCTATTAATTTATCATATTATTACACCTTTCAACCCAACTCTGTACAGCTGTACGAATTAATCTTTCTATTATCAAAACTAAAAATTGTCCTAACATTTTCTACGTCGAATTGGGTTCCAACAAACCTTGATGACAATCTCATGTTGTCTCCAGCCTTGGTCGTGATCATCAATCTGTATACACCTTTATGAAAAACCATGTAGCGAACGAACTAATGTACTACCTATCAATTGAATATCTATATTATATGTAGGCAAGTGAACTTCGATCATGGTTGGGTTGTGGCCGACCCCTTGTCGGAGTAGGTGGTCTTTGAATGTTGAGCTCCTAAAAAATAAGGACACAATATTCAGTATAAGAGTTGTTCGAAGGAAATACCGGTAATTACGAGCGAGGTGCACACTGATTTTGTGGTGAACTCTTGTACATGTCGTTTTGCCTAGATCCACCTAAGAGTATGAGACAGAAAAATACGTAGGAACGTTACCTGCATCCATGTTTCCTCATTCACACGTTCGGGAGATGTCTCTGGAGATTGGATCGGAGGCGGCAGCGGATGGATCAATTTTGGAACTATGACCAAACCTCTGCCAACAACCAGTATTGCCCCGGCATTGTTTGCCGTACCTTTAATGCCATATAAAACTTGATTAGAATCGAATCGAATTGAATCTAAAATTAAATAAAAGAACGCTGACAAGAGTGTAGTCCTGCAATGCAACACACCACAATAGTTGGTTGCGGAAAAGAGAGTGATCAACTGTCCCTGAGCGAACCGTTCAAATCCATCCATCACACATTCATGAGCTCTTATGATAAGTTGCAGTTTGTTCCTCTTACAGAATTCTGTCACCCGATCAGGCTAAAGGGAAACAACAATGCTGTGAGAACCCATCGAATTGGAAGGTAAGTACGAGAGACGAGTAATGGAAAGGGGGAAATTTGAAGTTTTTCGAAATATTTTATGTAAAATTTCAATTTGTTTTTCAAATATCTGAGGCCATAAACCACTACATTTAATCATAGTAAGAGGAGAAGAAGTGTGCTTTGGTTTTAAATAAAAATTGAGCCAACATGTTAAATAGGTCTCATTCATATAAGATATTGTAATCAAGAAAAAGTAGGTGAAGATCCTCTTATGTGGAGAGAGTAAACACACATACTGTGTGAGTTTCAAAGTGAATTCATATAATTTCTTTCTCTCTCTCCGCACTAGATAATCTTTTTCTGTATCAGTGACATTTGATAGAAGTTGAATGGATATTCTGTTTAATCCTCAAATAAAATGATTATAAGCAAAGGGTTGTGATATCCTACACACCCAACTTCCCCGCCTCCTTCCCCGACTAGCACGTGGCACCATATGATTGGTCCGAATTTAAAAAAACACGACAAAAATGGTGAACTTAAAATGTTGGTCCAATTACATGGTGCCACGTGGTAGTCGGGGAAGGAGGTGGGAAAGTGGGTTGTGGAGGATATCAAATTCGTACAAGTAAAATACTTTAAATGGAAATATTCATGTAAAAAACAAAAGTTTTAGGGGATGTAAACAGCAATCATGTTTATTGGATAAGATCTGTGATAAACAAATTCTCAGTAAACCGTATTGTTAAAAAGCTTGCTAATAATATGATACAAACAAAAAAATCATATAAAACATTTCTGTTAGCAAACTAAACTACAAAAATTTGTAGATTAATATAATCGGGTGGTTTTATTTTATCCAAAACTTATAAAACCCCAAAATTTTCGCCAGTTTGATTTAACAATTTGGTTCAGTTTCTGAACACCCCTGCTTCTTGCTAATGATGAAAAATGGTTCAAGAAATGCGTACCCCGAAAGTGACGAGGCCAGGCCCTCTTGCATTTGGTCTCAAACCTTCTACACTATCATTTTCAGTGGGGTCGGACCTGAATAAATGAAAAGATTAAGATTGAATATGAGTCGACTTGCAGAATGTGTACACATACCATAACAAATCCATCAGCACAATTGATCCAGCATCCATTGTTATGGGCCTCTCTAGTTTCTCTATCTGTTCTACAGAATTTATTGACCTCCCGATGCCACCATGCATGCAGATGATTTTCTTTTCTATTAATGCAGCAAGTGGAAGGTAATTAAACAACTGATTAAACCGCGCCCAAGCCCAGATACCATCATTTTCTCCCTGCAAGAATGTTAATACCTGTCATTAGGAACACTGAAATCTGTGGAGGTAGCTATATCTGCACACACTTAAATAAGCAAATACCATTCTTTCAATACATTCAATGCGAAAACCAAAAAGTGCATTGATATCAGCAGCTTCGTGATTCCCCCGTATCAAGTGAACATTCTCTGGGTACTCAATCTGAGGCCCACAATAAAAAAGACTTATCAGCGCAAACAGAGCCTTGTTTATATTAAAAAGGAGAGGAAAAACAAAGCACTGTTGTTTTAGTTAAGAAGCTAGCCTTGAGAGCAAGAAGTAAAGTGATGGTCTCTAAGCTGTGCTGTCCTCGATCGACATAATCTCCCAGAAATAAATAGTCAATGTAACTGAAATTAAAATACAAGGGTCAAAAGACTTCATATGAAACTCAACACTCGTTTGTGCAGCACCTAAAGACAAAAATGTTGAAGGCTAATTGAGGTATCACGCAAAAGAAATTCATGGTTACACTTGCTTGCCATAGCATAAGAACTTTAATTGAACCCACAAAGAGAGAATTAGGTCCATATCTTCCTTAACTTGTAAAGGTCGTCAACATATATAGTGACAAAAAAAAATCCGCTGGCATATGCTGACCCTCCAAGAACCATGAAAAATCAACAAACTCATTCGGGCTGCTCATGAGACATTCTTTAATATGAAGCCCATACTCACAGCAAAACAAAATAATGAGAAACATTGCAAAAGCATTATCTAGGCAGGCTGGAGTCAAACTGCCTTCTATAAAATATATTGGGTTCTAATATTCAAAAGTTAACCATCAAAGTATTTATTTCTCCCATCACTCAGCCTCCTATTAGATGCAAATATGGCTGCAGAGAAAACTCATGAAATATGTCTGAGGACTATCTTTCAGATAAATTGTAACAGTATATTCTCACAAGCAAAGGTGCA
Organism: Dorcoceras hygrometricum; assembly: GCA_001598015.1. Taxonomy (NCBI): domain Eukaryota; kingdom Viridiplantae; phylum Streptophyta; class Magnoliopsida; order Lamiales; family Gesneriaceae; genus Dorcoceras; species Dorcoceras hygrometricum. The sequence continues at coordinate 272,278 of KQ989535.1, read as the reverse complement.
TCATCGGCGGTTGATAGTAACTAATTCACAGGGCAAAACACTTTTGACCCCTAATTTTTTTTTTGGTAAATGTCAACCTCGCAAGAAAAATAGGCATGACCACTTATCTATCCATGATTTAGGATACTTAAAAACCCCCTCTCCATCAATGATTTAGGATTTCTGGCCAATATTTTAAAATTACAGAGTGCTTTAAGCCTACTTTATTTCTTATGGAAGTTTTTACTTTTTTAGCCATTTATCACATATAATATACACAATTTAAAGTGAGTAAACAGAATTCCATACTCGATCAGTCCCAAAATGAATTGTAACCCTATACCACAAGATGGTAAAAACTTACGTTATGTCTCCCGCAGTGGAAGGATATCCATACTCATCAAACAGCCGCATCAGATCACCGAACTGTCCATGAAGATCGCCAAACAACTTGATGGGTGCTTTAAGTTGAAGAACGGTTGGCTCATTCATGAAGATCTGCTCAGCAGCATAACAAAGCTCACCAATTTCATAGGAATCCAGAAAGAATTTTCTGTTGGTAGGAGGTTTCCAATTTCGAGGCCTGAGCAAAGATGATATGATCTGCACACAAATACAAGAAAGATATAATCACCGAATGCCAGTCTCCAATTTCCGGCACTTCATCCTTTTTCTTTATAAACAAAAAACATATATATAAAACTTGCCTTCTTATGCAAGCCTTGAGGAGATCTCTGCCTTGAAAACTTCTTTGTTGGATTTGAGAGGTCGTTGTGCAATGGAATCATTCGTCTGCTCTCATTTTCGAACTGATCCAATGATAACTGCCTAACCATTCCCCCCAAGCTCCCCACAGTCTCTTTTGCAACTACAACCTGTAATATGGACAAAAGTATCTTAAATGACCAAGTTAAAACATAGTACTCTCACAAGCTTAAAGAAGTAGATTTCCACCGCTCTGGGGTGAAGTCGAACATCCGCCTCTGTGTCACTACACTCAGAAGTGGTATCAGCAGCTTGCGAATTATCATCAGACACTGATGTTTCTTCAGGGGTGGCAGATGCTGCCTGCGCTGCTTGCCAAACAGCATTAGCAACCTCAGCTTCAGCAGCAGATGCCTCAGTGAGTTTATCCATCGATTTTTTATCCATACTACAATTGGAAAAATTGATTCACCATTTTAAAGCAACGAGCAATGACGCACACGTAGACAAAAGAGAAGCCTAGAAATTATACCTTAAAAAACCAGATAAGGGAGTTTCAAGTCCTCCATCTGATGGTGAAACAGGAGAATATGCTGTCATACTAGAGGTATTTGATCTTGGACTAGGAACTGAGAAGTCTCTCTCAGATGGTGAAACTTGGGAATTGATATCAGACTGAAACTGTGAATTTTCTGCGACCAAAAAATCATCTAACAAAATATCTGCAACACAAAGACAAAACCTTGAGAATAATAGCAAAAAATTAGAAAACAGAATAGAAAGTTGTCAACTTCGCTAATTAGTGAAATCATCAATTATCCTTGCTTTCATAATCATAAATCAGCTGAGCAAGCATTCCACATAAATTTCGTGCGAAAATAATTTCAATAGCTAAAGTTCAATTCACAACCATGAACCATGTTCACAAACAAAAGGAAATAACTCAGGCAGCAATTAACAGTTGGCGTTGCTTTAGAGCTCGTTCAAACAGGTCTTATGGTATTCATTTTAAAATGTTGGCAGATTGACAATAAGGAACCAGATACTCGATAGCCCCAAGAAGGCTTGCTTTTAGATATCAGAAACGATTTGATGCATTAAGGATCGATGCTAGAAACGGATAACCATCCATCATGAGCTCTTTAAGGGCATAAGTAGTAGTTTCAGAAAGTATACTAGTGCAGACACGGAAAATTGAGAATGTACTCAAGCATTAATGTTATATCATGGGTAAAACATAGAAAATAGTTATTAGTCTTAAACTTAAATAGTATGAAATGATTCAGGTATATCCGGATAGAAACAGAGTAAAACTTCACTGCACTCCATTCAGCACACGACCTCCTACTGTTGTGAAAAGTAAGGGACTGAGTCCATACTAATTAGTAATTCAAAGCGACTCTAAGCCAGCAAAAGACATTGTTAAATTCAAAATATGCCAATGATAATGAATAACAGAGGAGATACAAATGTGGATAATTATGTGTTACTTTGTCTGGTTCTCATTATTTCAAGTCTTTCATTGTTCAACAAAACTTTCATATTGTTTTATTTTTCGAGGAGATAAGAATTCAAAAACCAATCACTCTCAAAAGTGAAAAGAAAAAATGATTATGTGTGGTAATGCATGCATTACCTCCTTTTAAACCCCCAAAAATATAAATGCGGACACCAATAGATGCAGCTGCATGACGGCATCGACGCATGGACTCCAAAGAGAGATCAGAATCAGTTTGCCCTTTGTTGCCACGAGCAGTAACCAATCCATTTCGGTCCAGCCAAATTCCTGCTGCAGTATCCAGTACTTGAGAAGGAAAACAACAGACGATACGTTAGTTGGGTATTGATTTCACCAACAAAAGAGTAGTTGAATACTAATCCAATACATCCAATGCTGGCTACATAAGAGGTTAAAAAGACAAAATTGGGAAAAAATTATTTGATGAATCCAAAATATTGAACCGGTACACAGCTAAAAAGTTCAATTACCTGCGATTGCTCCTTCACCTTCAACTGTTCGTCCACCCCTAATTGCACCCCCAGTAACATGCAATCTCGCACCAACAAAGACCTGAGAGATTACGAACACTGAAATTCTTGAAGAGTACACCATGCACAAAGAAATGAGACCCCCAACCCCAATATAAGTCAATAAAGTTTTCATGATTAATCACACTCCATGTTCATTTCATAAGAGGCAATTCAATAGTAAAAGCAACTACTAACAAGATATTCAAAAAGCACCATAATGATTTAAATACATAGGCTTGGATGCAAAGAAACAATCAAAATGAAAACACATACACTTCGTCAGGATAGTAAGAAAACAAATTAAAGGCACGGCTGGGAAGCAATCAATCTTTGAATCTACTACTTACTGCAGCATGCTGATATCTTGGTGAAGGTGACACTCCTGGTGCAAGAGTCCATTCCCATTGGCCATTGCGATGCATGAGCAATCCATAGGCATCAGCTAGTGGCTACAGAAGGGAGAGTCAAATAGTTTTATTAATCCAGACAGTCCCTAATGATAGGACCCAGTTTGAATAGCTCAAATGTATGAAAAAAGGCAAGGAAAAATAATTAATTGCACATCATGCAATGAAGTAAGCTTATCAAATAAGTGGCATAACTCGTATCATGACATTCCTAGCATCGGTAGCTTCACGTTTTTACAAAACAAATTATAAGCATCTTTTCCTTAATTTCAAAAGTCAAGTCCAAGACAGATTAAGGAGGGAAAAAAATCAGTACATCCGCTGGCAAGAAACATTTCACTTTGTAGAATCTAGCAGCTAAATTGGAGCCCCTTTTGCATTACAAGATCAATGGCTACATGAAATGGCCTTCATTTAAATATTTAAACTCCACGAGAAAGGTTAATCATACCGTCCCTGAAGTGTCTCTTCCACCACAAAGCAAAAGCATGCCATCAGACCGGGCACTAACTGTTGCATACCTGCAAAAACGACCATGTCACTCTTTCATCAGCGTGAAATGGACAAAAAGATGATGGACGCAAAATTTGAAGACTCCCAAGCAACGTATCTCACAACAGATAATTTATCAAGTGCGATCGAGCATTCTGACAGAGCCATGTGTAAATTCTTCAAGTAAGATTGATAAGTAGGATATCATTAAACCACCATCGGTGATCAAGTTCTTACACTGATAAGGAGAAAAGATGCACCAAAACAAGGACAACACAAAAAGATAATTTTTGGGGAGTGAGTGAGACTGGTCTGATGCTATTCGAATCTATCTGAAAGAAAAATTACACACATGAAAAAAAGTTCATATTGTACGAAATTGAACAACTCTACTTCGTACAATGAACTGGAAGTATAGAACCAATTGACTTTGACTAGATAGCAATTAGTATGATAGCACATTAGCTTGAATACAGGCACAGAGCCTCTTATAAGTAATGAGGATAGATGGTATCATCATAGAACAAGAATGCGATAAATAGTGAACTCAGTATAGAGGTTATCAGGGAAAAAAAGACAATTGCTTCTCTTATGATACGTAATACATTATCTACAAACAAAGTTCAACGACAAAAGAAGAGTTCCTTATGGGAACATGCATCTCCTTGGCGTGTCTGGGAAATTCTCAAGAAAATCAACAACTCTATGTAAAATAAAATGGTCAATGTCGCTCACATTCTAGCAGAAGGTTTGTCACCTTCTGGATTAAGCTTCTGCCATGCATACGGCTTCTGTGCAGTATCCAAAGCCCACGCATCTGATAGTACTCTTTTACCTGCAGACAATTAATCTCTCAAGCAGGGTCAAGTACAAGGCAGTGACACAGGGTTATGGATTTATAAAAATTAGTTCATCGCTCCTATTGATGGGGCAGAAAAGCAGCTACTGCATTCAGCTATAGAAAACTTCCAACTCAAACCAGTATTGTTGGATAAAAATGGAAATATAAATATTGCTACAGTACCAAGAGGGCTATTTGGGAGTTGGCGCAGGTTACTTCTAGAATTCAGTTCCATTACAACTAATCAAACATCACTCCTACAAAGGCCCAAATTTGAAGCAAATTGTACCACATAACACTTAGCTTTAATGAAGAAAGCATAGGATTGGGATAAAGTTAAAATGTTTTAGGGAGAAACAACCACTTTACACCAAAAATGAAACCCGTGGCACAAGATAGACTACTTTCATGCAAATATAACACATCTCTAATTATTACAGCTGGCATCATAAACGCGACAAATGCGATAAAGAGTTTTATTGACCTAAAGACTTAAGTTTCTTGAGCCGTGACATTCTACCATCGTTGTGATTAACTTCAAAACACTAAATCACATGATACCTCCCAATTAAATAAAAGCAGAGAGAGGGAGAGGGAGAGGGAGAGGGGGAGAGAGAGGGAGAGGGAGAGGGGGAGGGCGAGGGGGAGAGTGAGAGGGGGAGGGAGAGGGGGAGGAGAGAGAGAGAGAGCTCTCACCGTCATTGCCACTAACAGTAACAAGGTATCTTTGTGCAACTAAGTCCATGGCATGGCCATATCTAGGTCCTGGGCCTTGCCCTTGAACCACAACCCTAAGCTCCAAAAGAAAGACACGGCCAAGTTGAATTAGCCCCAAATCATCGAAACCTCAAATGCAAAAACGATATGCAGATGCCATTTCAAGAAGCATACCGATGCCACTTGAACTTGTCATTTGTCATGTCCAGCACGTACAGGTCATCGGTTGAATGTCCGGAGGGGCCTATACCGCCCTAGGAAAGCAGCATTCGTCCATCAGATTAATCTTTCTTCAAAAAAACAAAAATCAAATCTTTACTCCATGTTTGACTCAAGAACACTAATTACCTGAAACACAACCATCGTGCCTACAGCAGCAGCTGCATGTGCAGCCCTAGGCGAAGGTGGTTCTCCGGCAGGCCGAAGTCTGCTTCAATCATAGGTGAAGATAACAAGGAAATAAATAGCACAGTTAAATTCGCCAATTGAATCAAAGTGGCAAACAGTAGAATTTTTTAGACTGGAGAAATGCCTTGTCCACTTTCTAGTTAGAACATCATAAGAATGAATGGAATTTGTCACTCCAGCTAAACCTGAAAAGGCCAAAATGATATAAAAAGAAAGAGAAAGAAAAAGAAAAAGAAAAGACCACAAATCAAATCCAACATTCAAAAGTAGAAGATTAAATAGTGAAAAGGAACAAACAACAAAATGGGAGATATATAATTACGGATGCCAGAGGCGCCTCCATTGCCATCCTCAACGGCGGTAGCGCCTCCGAATAGGATGAGGCGAGGACCATGAGTCTTGGTCGCAGCTACGGCCGTGAGTGTGTGCCCACAACGCGGCCCAGGCGCGTCTTCATCACTATCCCAGTAAGTCTCTAAGGGTCGGTAGATGGGAGCCGGATACAGCCATGGCTTCGATCCCATTCAAAAACCCACCACCCACGGGATTGTTAAACGAAATCCCAACAACAGTTGCAAGTAAAGGACCGTAATTTCTCCAAACCGGCAGAGACTTCGATGTCAAACACTAAAAAGAACTCAAAAAAAGAACCAAACTAACTCAGAAATGATTCTTCCAAGATATACAGAGAGGTCTTCAGCTGGTGGTGGAGCCTTTTGCTCCGAAGTGGATGCCAGAATGGAAATCAAAATGGGATTTTTCAGTGGTTTGTTCCTTGGACTGATTCTATATTGAACAATCAAATGGTGGTTTGAATTCCAGCCAGTGAATTTATGAATCATCACATATGTAAGTTCCAAATAAGAACTACCTAACCAGTTGTGTTTTAAATATTTATTATTTTTGTATTAAATTAATTTTTCTAGGGACCAACCACTTTTTATGTCTTATTTTGGAAACTAAACAATAAATTATTAGACACAATAAGTTAAAACTTGTGGGGATATTCTGTGTTAAATAAAGTAATGTGCAGACTTTTTTAAAAAAATAAACATTGAAAAGCTTTTAAAACAGCTATTCCATTTATACACTTTTTTCAAAACTTTTTTCCAACATTTTCCGAAAAGTTTATGAACTCTAAAACAACTAATTAAATTATTTCAAATATCCTATAAAATAAAGTTAGAACATACTCTAAAGGCATATCAAAATTCTTTTGTTGTGCAGTTAGATATCTCTAAATAAATTGCATCAAAATGTATTTAAAACCAAGAATATTAAATAACAGATTCATTCATATCTCAACTCCTTTCTTTTTTAACTTAATAGAAATAAAAATTGCTTAGTCAACTTCCTGAGATACCCACGTCCAAGACTTCAAATTTTAAACTAAGATGGGAGATTGTCTTGCTACGATTTTCGACAGTTTTACGTAGTGATTATAGCAACATTAATAATAAATATTTGTCTTGAAAATGGAGATTAGTCGATAAGGTTTTAAAATAAGGTTGTTATACTGATACACATTCGAGAATCAATTGAAACTTGCATGTAATAATACTTTTCTAATTTTTTTCGATTTGACTTTAGAGTTAAGGAGAAGAATGGTAAATAATTACTCGTATGAGTCAAGGAATCTCTGATCTAAGTAGGGATTAGTCCATTGACAGACTAACCTTTAAAAAAGAAAAAACGGGAGAAAAACGTCATGTCCAATCGTTCAACATCCCATCTTATTCCAAGAAATCACACTTTATGTTGTCTTAACCTTTTAACTTGTTATCCAAGGATGGCATCCTTGACTGGAAGAAACAACCCATAAACACTATTTCATATCCAATATTGCATGACTCTGTAAATTTTATGGAATTCAAATAAAACCATCCACACATCTTTGCTTTTAGATCAGGTCACTTGTGCTCAACTATGCATATCTAGCACTGCACACCGTAGAATTGACTGTCGTATATGAAACGACGTTCATCGGTGGCGGTGACGGTAGAGATCGTGGCAGAGGGTGGCACTCCTACAAGAACACCCAACAATTTTGTGTAACTAGAAAATCATTACATATCCATATATTGGATGGGTTGATTGTCGGTAACTAAAACGTTAGCCCTTCAATAACTGAGCTTTTATTGGCAGTAACGCTGTATTGTTAAACCCGAACACAATATGACTCTAGGCATTAAATACTGGCTTTGCAAAATTGCATGCGGCCACCAAGTCCTTGTCTTAGCTCATTAATTCTCCCTTCATCTTGAGGCCATGTGATAATTGATTATGGAAGTAGGGAAAATGGGGTTGATGGTCCAGAAATTATCAGATGTATTTTCATGGACATGGATTCGGAAATGCCGAATGAACCCTGTTAATTTCCGTAACCATTTCCGGACTAAGCTCCATCTTGCAACCATCGAGTACCTCTTGGAGTTGCCAGAGCTTAGTAGCACCAAATATAGCGCTGGCCACGAGAGGGTGTCGCAAAACAAACGCTGCACAGATTCTTTAAAACGTTAGAATTTGATGTGGGGGTATACGCATGGGTATGAGTCATGCACATTAATTTGACTACTGGTGTTCTTGGACAAAATTGTCAATACATGAGGAAATAGGAAACATGCTGCTAGTATGTGGATAGCATGCATATTGACTGGACTAATTACAGTTCAATTTAATTGGAGAGAATTTTGTCTCCATCATGAAATGAAAATTCTCTATACAAGTGGCACATCAAAAGATTTGTAATACTTGAGTGTCAATAGATTAGATTTACACATCATTAACAGCTACGATTCTAAAACAATGGCAAGTGTTCTGTTCTATATAATTGCCTTTTAAAATAACAAAAGGATTTGTACTGACTTTTGTTGCTTCCAAGTGCCAAAATTAACTATATTTACCTTTTCTCCAGATGGTAAAAAACATCAGAACCCTCATGTACCCTACTGTTCTCGTCACTTGTGTTCTATATTTTTAAGCATCAAACCAAAATCAAATAAATAACTCAAATTGCTACAGGGGAGAAAGGAAATTTGGTTAATATTAAAGATCACTAGAACTCACGAGAATGCAAAATCATCTGTCAACGATAGGTTAAATATTCAAGAGAAGTCAACATATTATGATGAGTAACGTTAGTGTTTTAGCGTACATGTAATGAGATAAACATAAGAACCATACATTATGCAAGAAAAGTGTCGTGCTAAAAATATAACTTACCTATAGCGAGAGATACAGGATGAATGCCATATTTCTTGGCGATGTTGACATACAGCTGCAACACAGTTCGAAATGTCAATTAGTAGAGTGACTTGTGGAAAACTTTGCACTCGTCGTAACAGGCTAATGAAGGAAATAGTGATAGCTCTACAATGAAGTCTGTATGAAACTGCAGCATTGTTCCTGCTCAACCCTTTACATATTTAGGATATGCCAAAAAATATCATGAAAATAGCACGAAATAACCCCATTGCAGAAAACTCCACTTCCCTAGTGATAGCTCTACAATGAAAGACTGAAATCTGTATGAAACTCCAGCGTATTCCTGCTCAGCCCTTTTGATATTCATTAAGGATTTAGGGTATGCCAAAAAAATATCATGAAAATAGCAAGAGGAAATCCCATTGCAGAAAACTCCACTCGTGATGATTCAGAAACGGACAGAACACGAAGTTAAATTCAACCCAATTTGTAGCACTAGTACTCTTGCTCATGTTTTTCCATGAAATAAGGAAGCAATTTTGTTAAATTTTACTCACATTGATAGCTTTTTTTACAGTAGAATTTGAAAGACTGTATCTTGACTCCCCTTCGGCATACCTCCCTAAGTGAGATGCACAATTTTATCAGAAACAAATTAGCAATTGCACAATCCCACAAAAAAGGTAGGAAACGAAACCTCTGAAAAGATTCAGACGAGCATCAGCTGGACCTCCATTAAGAGAGAAATACTTTCCAGACAGAATGCCCATAGCCAAAGGGCTGTATGCCAGTAACCATACCCTGAAGAATAAGTAAAAAAAATATTGTTACCATTTTAAATAATTTCCCATCTCTGATAAGGCTTTATTATGTTTGTTTCTTGTGATACATAGAAATGGTAATGTATCTAATGTATCTACAGAAGTCGGGCATGAGGTTCACATAAAAAAAAGCTTGACATGAATTAAGGATAAAAAATTGTGGTATCAATACCGTGATGCCATATACAACACTAATTTGTTACATGACCAAAGGAAATTGATTATTTCAAGCTAAAGAAAAAAATTGGACGAACTGCTTGGTTAATGATCATTTGTAATAGGCAAACACACCTTTCGTGGCTACAGCATTCTGCCAAGCCCGAATCAAAATTTCGGCAAAGAAGATTATAACAATTCTGAAAACAAAAATTTCCTAGATTGTTCAGTTAAGTTACCACAAAATGTGAGAAAGATGTGAGTTAACAGTGAAGACCGAAAGAAAGGAAGCCTCTCTACTTTGAAAAACAGTTGAATCACACAGCACCTGCAAAGATACTATTCTAACATGGCTAGAGATACGCTCAGCGACATGAAGAAACTTCATGAGACCATAAGGTGTTTCATTGCTTAGCCCAACATATCTTATCTGCAAGGGGCATGTTAACTCCATTAGAAAGAAATGGCTTCAAAAAGGTTTGCTGTTATATAACCACCAACCTTACCAGCATCGAAAGCTTTTTGTAGAGCAGTAAGTTGTTCCTCAATATTAACAGAAGAAAAACTTCTAGTAGGATCATACTCAATTTCTCCAAACATTGGCACATAGCTGGAACAAAGATGTCTCGAAAAAAGGGATTAGTATATTGCCTTAGCAGTCCTTGGGGAAAAGGAGCTACAGAATTACGCATACTTATCTTAATTGGATCACGTTTAAGAGCTACAATACTAACCGATCAGGCCAATGAATTTGATACAAATCAATGAAGTCAGTTTGTAAGCGCCTCAAACTGAAAAAGCACATTATCTTGTCAGACAACATTAGACATTAAGTGCAAGATGAAGCCAGCATGAAAGAGTAGTGAGATGACAAAAGAAACAACTGTAGTTAGATATAAATATGGAATGGAATCAAAATGAAAGAATGAAATGGGTCAGACCTGCCGTCAATGGCTTCAGTTATATTCCAGGAATCAAGACTTCCTGGTCCACCTCGAATCCAAGTCATTTGTCCTGATGGCCCACTAACCTGTCTCCATACAGTTCAATTTTAGCAACGTTTGTCCAGGCAGCTAAACTCAGTGATGAACCAATTCGGTTATATTTATTTTATCAACACAATCACCATTTGAATGGAGGCCACAATCCAAATTTTGAGCATGGTCACAAGATTTTCCAAACTATTCATCACATAACATCTATTACTAAATCAACCATTTAGCTGGAAGAAAAGAAATCAGTTGATTCAAGTAATGTGAAGCAGCAAAACCTTTGTGGCAAGTACCACTTGTTCACGAGGAATTTTCCGGGTTCGAATCCAACGACCGAGATACTCCTCACTTCTCCCCTGGGTTTCTGCCCGCTGCGGAACCGGATACCTTCGAAAAGGAAAGCCATTTGAAAAGTAAACTAACAGAAAGCTATATAAGGAAAGTGGAGGTAGAATCGTACATTTCGGCAGAATCAAAGAAATTGATTCCAGAATCGAAGGCTTTGTCCAGAAGTTGAAACGACTGCGGCAATGAGTTCTGCTCACCAAAGGTCATGGTCCCTGAAGCCAGCAAAAAACACAAATGTGAAGGAAAAGCGATAAAAAGAATGCAAAATCCGAACATTATAGGAACCTAAGCAGAGTCTTGAAACAGTCAAGTTGGGAGTGATATTGAAAAGAGGAACAGCCATTGATAAAGTTCTGAAGCTGTCCACTCCACTGTGAAGAACTAAGGCAAATGATCAAAAGCCGTATCCGGATTATCGCTTTCATTATTAAGTCCTCGGTGATTTATTTTCTTTTTTTGGAAAAAAAATTGCAGAAGTGAGAAAACTGGAGATGCGGGGGATCGAACCCCGTGCCTCTCGCATGCAAAGCGAGCGCTCTACCATTTGAGCTACATCCCCTTCGTGACCCAATGAAAAAAACTCTACCAAACTCGGCCAAACTCGACTCATTCATGCACGTGAATATGTGAACGAAGATGTTATCAATTTCCTTAATTTCATCGAAAAGATTTAAATCAAGAAAACTAGTACATAATATTAGCTATAAGCTACCGCGGTTACACATGTAAATATAATTGAACTTGAAGGTAAAAACCAAGACCAAATAATGAAAATCTCGACTCAATGACGGAACCGATCGAAACTAAACATAATGACTGAAAACTCGACCCAATGATTTAAAATTCAACTCAACGATGGACCCCCCGGTCCACTCTTTCTTACACTTGAATATATGAAATAAGGACATTCTCAATTTCACCATATAATATTGGTGAGTACTTAATTTCACCGAAAAAATACTAGAATCAAGAAAAAAGTTATACCTAATTTTGATCATATGATACCACGATTGCATATGCAAATATAATTGAAATAGGATGCGGAAAACAAGATGAGATATTATTGGTCTGAGTTTGATATTTTTTTTTAAAGAATTTAAGCACTCACTGATGTTATAAGATGAAGTTAGAAACATACTTCATTCATATATTTAAAGTAAGAAATGATAAACTAAAGTAATGAATGAGTGACTATAGGTGACTTTTAACTAAAATCTCAATATATATTTGTATGTATTCGTTCCAATTTTACCTTTATTTTCATGTGCAATTATCATACGGGCAAAATTAAGTGTTATTTCTCTCGATTTTGGTATTTTAACGGTGAAATTAAACACTTCATAACGTTGTACGATGAAGTTGAGAACATTCTTCTTCATATGTTTAAAGTAATTGATGAAAGACCAGGGGTGATCTTCAATGAAAATTCAACATGAACTTGTATGTTATCACTTGTATGAACTTGTATGATTCCGACACGAATCGTGGTATCATATGTCAAAATTATGTATTACTTGTCTCGATTTTGATATTTTTCTTGTGAAAATATGTGCACATATATTGTAAGGTGAAGTTGAAAACATCATTTTCATGTATTCAAGTGCACGAATGAGTAAACAAGCGGGTCCATTATTCAAGTTCAAAATTATTGTTTTTTGTCTTGATCTTTGTATTTTTCCGATGGATAAGTATTCACTAATGTTCTAATGTGAAGTTGTGAATATCCTACTTTCATATATGAATGAGTGATAAGGGAGTCCATCATTGAGTCAAATTTGGGTTGAGTTTTCCGCACTCCAATTTCAGTTTTTCATTTTCAATCGTGATATCATATGAGCAAAATTATGTATTTTTTGTGTCGATTTTGGAATATTTCCATTGAAATCAAATAAAAATAACACCGTAAGGTGAAGTTGGGAACATCAATCATGTGGGAACACAATATATAGGAAAGAACTCGCTTCTACAACGTCTGAAATGGTGAATACACATACCAGATCAAAATTATCAATACCAATATTGTGGTTATTCAAAACAAACTTAAACTGAACCCACAAGTTTTCAAAATAAATTTCTTTTAAAGTGGCATATTTGACCAATGTAATGAAATTTCTCAAAAGTCGAGAAATCGGCCTACTAGTACTTGTCATATTCTTTGCAATGTTCATCGTTTTACAACAATGTTGGAGGAGCGGTCGTTCTTTCTTTCTTTACCTTTTGTCTTATTTTCCCTTCTCCTTTTTGTTTTCATTTTTCAGTTCGTTTCTGTTTCATTTTCAAGTTCCTTCCTGTTTTCTTCTTTTTTCTATTTTATTTTATGTTATGAAGAGAACAAAATATTAAAAGTCAAGAAATGGAGAGTTAAAACACATATTTTATTTCTGCCAAGTTTCAAAACACCAAAAAAAGAATTATAAAGAACTGATTTGTAATGAAAAGGGTGCAGAGATATTTATCCATAATTACCCTATAATAAATTAGTAGGTCCTTGGTTATTATTCTTGTTTCGGAAAAAAATTTGCAAACGTAGTAAAATTGGAGATGCGGGGGATCGAACCCCGTGCCTCTCGCATGCAAAGCGAGCGCTCTACCATTTGAGCTACATCCCCATTGATGTCAAACAATTACCATCTCATTTACTAATATAATATAAATAAGGTCCAGTTTGACAACGGAAGCAGATGCCACTGACGCAATATTCATGCAAATTCTACGTGGTCAAATACTGTGAAACAATGAACACATCTCTCTCCCAACTCATTCACTGTAATAAGTTCCAAGGACCCACTATATCAAAGGTTGTAAACGAGCAAAAAGTAAAATCTTGGTTCAGTCATCGATCCGATAATTATTCTGGAAAAACCTCCCGATTTTTAGTGAACACAGATTAATCATTAACCTTTTAGATTCCCATAATTCATCAACTTCCTCCAATCCTTATACCAAAGAATCTCAAACGGATGGATCAATGACATACACACTCGAGGAATCTACATCATCATACTCTGACATTCTCGTTGCTTACTTATTCATCGGACTTGAACCAAGTGTTGTACCTTTCGTGGCGATTATTTATGTTCGGTATAAGCAAAACTCATTTGGCCTGGTTCTTGCTCTTAAACCAACTTCAGGACATAGCAGATTTAACCAATACAGTAGGCAGAATATTAGTTCAAAATCAGTATAAGCAAATAAACATATATATATCGCGCCACTGAAAGTAACATCTGTATTCTGATAGAAAAATAGGAAATCCCAAGCAGCCATTTCATATGCTCAATGGGTCCAACAGATTCACTTCGATTCAAGAACAGAACACATATACCAAATAGAAAAAGCATTGTATTAAACCAAAACCAAGGTCGAGACTTTGCATGGACCCAATTCCACAGTCGAAACCATGGATCCAGATTACTTAAACAAATGAATATCCCACAGACTAAAAGCCCTAATGCAAAACAAAGCCCTAAAATTCTTGAGAGGCAGAACCAATCTCCTTGTCCCGTCCTCCAGCCTTCTTCGGCAAGAGATTCTGATGAATATTGGGCAGAACACCACCGTTGGCAATTGTTACGCTCCCCAGAAGCTTGCTCAATTCTTCATCATTTCTAACAGCCAATTGTATATGCCTCGGCACGATTCTATTCTTCTTGTTATCCCTCGCTGCATTCCCCGCGAGTTCCAAAACCTACAGAGAAAGGAAAACCAAAATCCATCACGTAAACGATCGATCTACGCACCAGACTCAAAATAATAAAGGTCAATTACAACAATTACCTCAGCTGCTAGGTACTCCAGAACGGCGGAGAGATAAACAGGGGCACCGGCACCGACACGTTCTGCGTACTTCCCAGCCTTGAGAAACCTAGCGATTCTGCCGACGGGGAACTGGAGCCCAGCTTTCGATGAACGGGATACGGATTTGGAGGCCTTGGGCTTACCCCGGCCGCCCTTGGTGGAGGTTGCTGCTGTAGAACTCATCGGATTTCAGGAACCCTAAACTTCACAACGATTGAATTCGGAGGTGATGAAATTCGAAGCGGTGGGTTTATTGTCGATACAAAGAGGGATTTATATAGAACTGGTGACAGAAAGAACAGCGCAATATTATTGGTTGATGTAGTGAGGCGCGGATCGCCAGCCTGGCAAAATGCCGTAGAAGCATACTTGGCAAAAAGGTTTGAAAATTTTGCGGGGATGGAACCATTTTTGGCGCGCGCAGACCATCTATTAATGCTGGTTCTAAAGTCCAAATAAAATTAAAATTTAGTCTTCATACATAGGCCCAATGTAACTATTTCACCTTGGGCTTATGTGGAGGTTTAAAGGCCCAATTTATTTTTGGGCGTATTATGAAAAAATTGACAATTGTTTTTTTCAATTTAAGGTTTTGTTTAACAATTTTTTGGATATTCTTAAACACATCCATCAAAGAACCATAGTCGAGTTAATTTATCAACTTAATATTTGATCATATTAAATTCCAAATATATCATTTAAATAATTTTTCCTTTATCGTTGGTATCCTGAAAAGAGAAACATCGAAGAAATATTAACTCGAGTCTTTGACGGGGAAAAAAAAAAGTACAAAAGTCCACGAAAATTTGAACTCAAAGACACAATAACATATCGAAAAAGGTCTAAATAAATATTAAAACTTACTAAGCCCAATAAAAGTCATGAAGAGTTGGGCTGAGATTAAAAATTGAATTAAGCCCAAGAAATAAACATATATATATATATAAGGGATAAGGGTGTGCGATAGATTGCGCTAGCCTACATAATGAGTCCGGCCCTGATCTTAAACTGACTAATATATATATAAAAATAAAAATACACTAATATACGTGTAACCATCGATGCTAACATTAATTAAGATTATCGTTTAGCGTCTTAAGTTTTTTTTTTTTTTTTTCACTTAGCATCAAACTTGGAAGTGTTTGTATATAATATAGTAAATAGTTCTATCACTAATATTTTGTTTTTGTGATTAAATATTAAACATTAAATATTATATAAAAATTTATCTCCGTCCCCATAAAAGAACCTTTTACTACAAATACTTATTTTGCGATATTTTTCATGCATCATATATTCAAGGATTATAATAAAAAATAAGTGATTCTGAACTTTTAACTTATTTAATTATTTGTATCGTTTTACATACTAAAACTGGATTAACTTCTTAATGTAAGTAGAAACCAGAAGCTTTTGGAAATATAGCTTTGAAAAGATGACCTCACAAAATCAAGTCAAAGATTGATATAAAAAGATAGTGTTTCCTTACTTACAACATATAAGAACAAATAATAATCAATAAATCAATTTGATTCTAGAAAAAACAAAAACATATTTCCTATTACACCGTTGTCAAAAGACTAAATTGCCCATCTACCCTTTCCACTCGATGCACTGAGATGTTGGCCTTGTTTTCTGGTTCCCAGCCTTCAGCGGGCAGGCGGTCTGCACGGGCAGCACCATACAGTTGTACTGCAAACACAAAGAGCTGCTGACGGGGATCTCCGCCGTCGGATTAATCTCGATTCCGGTCAGGTAATTGTGCTGCAGATACAGTATCTGGATGTTGGAAGCCAATAGCCGGTTCACGAAGCTGGCGGGGACATGGCCCATGAACCGGTTATTGTTCAGGTACAGATTCTGAACCGTTGCGAACATTGGTGAAATTTCGCCGGAGAGGCGGTTGAAGCTGAGATCAACGGTCGGGATAGTGACCATATTGGCGGGGCGAACTGGGCCGGAGAATTGGTTTCGCTGGAGTTGGAGGTTGGCGATCGGCAAGGTGAATAACTCGGGGGGAATGGGTCCGGTGAACCGGTTCATGCTGAGGTCGATGTAGCTCAGCTGGTTTAATCGGGCCAGAAGCACGTCGATCGGACCGGTGAGCTGGTTCCATGAAAGAGAGAGGTGCTGGACGGAAGGAGGGAGTCCGGTTGGAGAAATCGAGCCGGTCAAATCATTGTGTTTGAGGTCGATTCGAGTCAGGGACTGGGAGACGAAAGGTGGGATTGAACCGGATAGCTTATTGTGGCAAAGGATGATGTTGGATAACGCCGGAAGGGCTCCAATGGAATATGGGATACTCCCGGTGAGCTGATTGAAGCTAAGATCAAGGGTTTGGAGTCCCTGGAGCTGGCCGAGACTCGCCGGGATTTCGCCGGTGATGAAGTTCTGGCTGACGGCGAGAAACCGGAGGTTCTTCAACTGGGACAGGGTATCGGGAAGAGAGCCGAAGATCCGACCCGGGACAACTGTCAGTTCGGCCATTGATGAGAGCTTCCCAATCTCGGGGTCAAGTCTTCCCGTCAGACCCGGTGACCCGGCTCTGGGGTCGCCGAGATTGAGAGCAACCACCTTATCTCCCTCGCAATACACACCGGAGAAACCACACGGGTCCGAAGTGAAATCCCAAGAAGTAAAATAATTCGACCCCGGCAAATCCTCCAAGCCTTTACGGATATTCTGCAGAGCCAAGAAATCGATCGGGTCCAACATTGCATGCCCGAAAGAACCACATTTCAGAATGAAGATCAAACGGGCCAAAAACATGAGCCAGAAGCAGCTATTCCCCCTCAGCAAACACTTCATCCTTTTTTCAGATTCAACCGCAGTTTGGAACAATATTTGGAGGGACTTATAAAGGGACTCTGAAAGTGATGCTTCTATCGTGAAGAGAATACGTGAGATCTTTTAATGGATACAGCATCAAAAGTTGCAGAAAAAAAACGAAAAAAATGCAGGGAAGAAAGAGGAAGATAAAATTGACTAGCCTCACATGAAAGTAGCAATTGCAAACAACAAGAAGAATGAGATATCTGTAGACCAAGAAATATGACTATATTTGTTTTATTGGGTTTTTGTGGCTTGTGGGAGAAGGTAAAGAAATATGGGGAAATTGACAATGGCAGGAAGCCTTTGGGTCTTTCACCGTGGGAAGGTGGAAATTGTGATACAAAGGGGAACGTGTCGTTCATTAATTTTTTGCTTGGATTTTCGTAAACTTCCAGGTTAGGATGGGCAAACGGTTGTCCGAGCCTATGTGGAAGTATACGAGGCTGTCTTTTGACGCTTTGGTTGCTCTGCTGGCAATCCACTAGACAAACCCGGTGTCTCTCCACGTGCTTATTATATATATATTTTTTAGTTTATTTTATTTTGTACGTATAATATAATAGAGTTTCACGATCAGAACCAGGGATGACAATTTTCCCCGTGGATTTGGGAGCCCGTGTGGAAAAACAGAAATAAGACGGGTATGAGAAATAATTTATATCCCGAATCAAATGGGGATGGGATGGTAATAGCACCCCATCCCCGAAATCTCGAATCCGCCACGATCATATGTGTGTGTATATATATATAATAAAAATAATATTACTATTATTATTTAATAAAAAACATATTACTATTATTATTTCATACATATTTAGATGAATAACAACTTCCAAACTACGTAATAATCTAATAACATTTATATGCATCTCCGCCCCCGAACCGATCCCCGCGGGGATGGGGATGGGGATCCCCGAATTATTCGGGGGCGGGGATGGTAATGAAGCCCACCCCGCCCCGTTGCCATCACTAATCAGAACGATATTATTCACGATTATAAAGATACGAAGAAATTATTTGTATTTCATGTGAGACTTAAACATTGACCCAAACTTGTTTATCAAATGCACGAAACAAAGTAATACTATCTAAAGAAATTAGAAGACCTACCCACATTCGGTGAGAATCGAGCCTTAGATAAATCTCACGATCTTGACATTCCCTGATTGGCTTTTTAGTTTATTTTATTATATGAGTTGATTATCTACCCAGTTATTAAATTAGCATATACATAATTATAATATAGAATTGACTTTACTCACCTTTGTGGAATTTTTATTTCATTATCTAAAACAGAAGTCGCAAGAGCTAGTGATCGTTTTTCACTTATGGCAAGTGGAAAATGACTTGTCAGTTTATATTTTAACAAGAACGAAAAACATGCATCAAATTTGCCTAATATAGCAGGCCATGCACATTAAAAATATTAACATAATTTAAGTGGGGTCATATTAAAGTTGACAGGCTAGATGAAATCTTATAAAAGCTTATTGTTAGGCAAAAGAAGGATAATAATATACATAAAGCTAGATGGAATCTTATAAAAGCTTATTGTTAGGCAAAAGAAAGATAATAACATACACAATACAGAATAACAAGATATAATCAGATTGAAAAACAGCGTCAGAAACAGAAAATAAATCGATGCATATGTTCTAACACAGTTCCCTTAAAACAGATTCACCACGTCTCAGTGCTTCCAAGGATCAAGCTATGCGTGATATATATAGGAAAACGTGTGACTCTTCAGCTGTCTAGGCACACCAAAAGACATGTAACGGTACTCCTTTGGGATGCCTATATTGAATACACAATCAGTATTAATTATGTCTCTTCGTGCATGTGAAGAGTCACGGGCCACATTTCATTCAATTCCAACACTTATGATACATTTCGATAATCTAGAAGAACAGTAATAAAAAAAACAATTTGATTCGTGAACTATTAATACATAAATTATTAAAATTTACCCTTCACTAAATTATGTCAATCCCAATTAGTCTTACTATATTCAATTAACATATCATTTTATTTTTCAATTTTTAAAAAATACATTATATTTATTTAAATTTATAAGTGTTTTTGATTGAGTGTCATACCTTTCATATTATGCACTAATATGCACTCAAATAACACAGTTTAAACAATATTATTTGTTTTGTCAATAAAGTTGCAACGTTATAAAATACATACATACATACATATAAATGGTTGATATTGTGGCACCTATTATGGAATCTGTCTGTGCACCTAATGATATGGCACTTCCTGGTGCTGCCACATCACCAGGTGCCATACATGTACCCATAGTAGGTGCTCATAGTATCAAATTTTCATATATATATATATATATATAATAATTTTTTAAGTGGAATATGTCAATAATATAAGCTACTGGAACTAGAAAGTAAGTTTATTCCAATAATTAATTTTATAAGTGTGTGTATATATATTTTGTCTTGTTTTTAATTTATTCTCCATCATATATATTCTGTCACATATCCGGACTATTCCAGGTCAATTTTACCACCCTGTCGAGCTCTTGGACATCATTTTCATGGACCATTGTGAAAGCTCGAGCTGTCAACCTAACTAACCATGGTGGATGCTATTATGACTAGTAGTTGGGACTTGTGGTCACATATTATAAAACTGTATTTTGAGAAATTAAAAAAAGAATTGAATGTCTAAATTACAAAGTATACATATTATTTTTCATATATTATAATGTAATCGTGTTGATAAAATTCATGATATGCCTAGAATTTGAAACATTAATGGATAATTCCACGATATCGATGTAAATGGTGGTCACATTCACATCAATTAGATTTTCTTGTAAAATATTGGTCAAATATGTATCATAAAATATTGTGCCAAGTAATTAATTAGCTTAATTCCAGTTTCCGCCGACCCAAGAGTAGGGCAATATGTGTGTAACAATATAATAAGAGAAGATATTAAATTTTCAACCTTCCCAGAGTGCGATAAGTGTTCGGGGAATTAGTTCGTTATATGTGTCCTCTCCCCTAGACCACTGTCTACTCGTACATATCCCTCGATTTACCACTTATATGGGTCAAAGTCCAAAGGATCTCTGACCTACACATGGGGTTAGCCCATTAATGGGTTAACTTTCTGAAAAAATAAGTTAACTTCTTTTTTATAGATAGCAGATTTGTTCATGTTTCGCTGCGATTGAAGAACTAATTGTGCAACGGAATAAAATTTCATCTGATTTTTTGGGATCTGAGTGGAGGACGAACACTAAGGCAATAAGGATGACAGTTTTCCTGTAGGGAACAAACCGAACCAGAACTTGTCGATTTCTGTTTCCGTTTGAGGAATTTTAGAAATTCACGTCGGAAATTCAAGGCGATTATGGAGACTTATCCTAATCCCCCAACCCATTCTGATGGGTTCGGGGTTTCCCATCCCCAAGGGATTGGAATCTCCCGATTCTAAGAATAAGGGATTGGTCGATGATATGATTCGTAGGAAGGGATGAGGATGACAGATCCATTCCATACTAACTAGTTGCCATCTCTATAAGGGAATTATTGTTAAATAAAAAGCTTTAACAAAATTTAATTAAAAAATATTAATAGAGAGAAAAACCATTTATAAAATGGTCTCACCTTCAAAACTCGTGATCCTAGATCACTCGATCGCTCGTTGCTAATAATTCTCTACTTTCAGTCTGGCCATGTTAGACATAATCATCAATTCACGTGGCAACCTACATCAAGTTTAATATATGTTTCGTATATCTATATATTTCATTAATATGAATTCCACCTATAATATCTACATTTACTATTTGAAATTAAAATTGTTTATGCATATACAGATAGAAATGATAGAATACTTATTTATTATAAATCAATATAGGACCGAACGCTTATCTGTTGAATTAAGCGTGCATGAGTGAGAGCAGTACTGAGATGAGTGATCTTCTGGATAGTTCTCGTACGTCAAGCTGCTGACTTTGCGTCGCTTGATCTGGTTGGACATGTGGACTGTAAAAGTGTGATGTCAGATCTTAACGGATAATACTATCTCTGCTGGGGATAGGGTCGGGGGAAGGGTAAGACCGATCTATAAGGAAATTGAGACAGCACCAGCAGTTAGACACTCACCCCCCCTGACTCATGGGCCTAACAACACAATCTTACGCACACAATATGTGCACTCTGGCTGCCACATTATAAAGAAATAAAATTGCTATTGGCTAACAGCTATAACTTGGCTTAGTGGTAAACGTTTGATCCTAACATTTCTCATTTACCAAAATTTATAGTTGGTGTAACGATACAACTCCAATTTTTTAAATCATATAGTAACTTAAGCGATACGATTCGTTCGTCACATAATAGGGATAGTTATTGCACTATTAAAATACCACCTACAAGAATCACCTGATTTGTGCTGTTTTTCTCGAAAACAAAAAAATAATAAAATAATTAAGAATGGGAAAATGGAAATGAAGTAGCTTCCAGCGTACATGAATGCATATGCACCATAATTAACAAGTATACCGAAAAAGTGACTGAACTAGATAGATAATTATGATGGCGTGTGAAAGCAGAATAAAAAATTTAATATATAACAGCTGATTTAATTTGGTAGATAGATTATTTTTTGCCATTACAATATGATTACCCTTTCATGATTATATCAAATGCATCTGATATGCGTGTGGAAAATTATCATGTATCTTCTATTATTGAAAATCATATGAAAAAAGAACTTCTACTATGCTACGAGTTCAGATCCCTATAGTTGTTGGGAACTTTGGAATTTTCCTTGGCATATATTATATGTGTACCGCAAGAGGATGAACATATATATACAAGAAAGTTGTTACTTTCTTTATCTCTTTTATTAGACTACATTTTCTTTTTTATATGTTTGCATTATGTAGTCCAGTTTCCATATGTAATATATTTTTTTTAACTCTTTCATGATTATATCATTTACGGCTGATATACGTGTGAAAATTATGTATCATCTGTTAAAAAAAAATCACATTGAAGAACTTCACCGCCTCCCTTCCCCAACTAACACGTGCCACCATGTGATTGGATTAACATTTTTTAGTTTATTAGTTATGTGGAAAATCACATGGTGTCACGTGATATCCACTTTTTCATATCTAGTATTATTTTTGTACCTTTTTACCAATCTATCACTGTTTAATTTATTTATTTTATCATATTAAAATCTACATTACATAAAAAAGGAAAAAATTTAGATTTCTAGACACTTTCTTACTATATTATGTTGAAAATGGATGCATGAATAAACGATTCGGACAGAATAATAGAAACTTTAATTAGTATTTTAATATGATATAAAATTATATTGGAAGTCCAATTAATTTACTGAATATAGATAGACTACTAAAAAATAGAGCAAAAATACTAAATATAGATATTAGAATATGAAATGTAACCTGTGTATATATTATATAAGATGGCGATATCAGAACAAATTATACGTATTCCTACGTGGTTTAGGCATACGCCTTATTTGGACACACAAAAAATAATTAATAATGGAGGGATGATAACGTATTTATATTCCAGCTTTATAATATGGTCCTATTGGGTTGAGATAAATTGCACGTGAATGCGTGTGGAGGAGTACCAAACCCCAACAACCCCAGCGACCCATCATCATTTTAGAGCCAAAGTCTCGTTCCAATGGATTCAATTCCTATCATGGGTGTCAAATTTTGACTCGACCCGGAAACCCAACTCGAACCCATCCGAAAAAAATCAGGTTCGGGTTGAGACATTTCAGGTTGGTTCGGGTCGGGTCGGGTTTGTGTCAGAATTTTTTTTAGAATTTTTACCTAACCCAACCCGATTCACCCAAATTGACACTAAAATCTTACCCAACCCGACAACCCGACCCGAACCCAGCCGAAAAAAATCAGGTTTGGGTTGTACATTTTGGGTTGGTTCGGGTTCGGGTTGGAATTTTTTTTTTGCTTTTCACCCAATCCGACCCGACCCGACCCAGCCGAATTGACACTCCTAATTCCTATGCAATTAGATTTCTCGTTTATACGTGTATTGGAAGAATGTTTTCGGACTATAAATTTTAATAAACTATTGGGTTAAACATGCATTGATGCGGGGAATAATCTAATGAATTACCTCTTGGGAAGCTCTCGTGCGTCAAGCTGCTGATGTTACACGGTTTGATCTGATTGGCTGCTACGTGACAAATCGATGCGAGATCTTTAACGGGTAATATTATATCTGTCATGGATATAACTGATGATAGGAAAATGGTAAGACTAGTCTCTTAGGAAAATGAGACGGCTCCAACAGTTAGACATGCACATCCTCGGATTCATGTCCTAACAATCCGACCTTAATGCATATAATAAAGATACATGCCACATGTATTGGAAAATAAAATTGTACATGGATAAAGCCTATAGTTTTTGATTTAGTTATAAACGTCACATCTGAATAAGCTAGCCACGAAGTATTCTATCTTCTACAGTTATGTATTTAATTTTGTGCAAAAAAAAGTTGGCATCCTTATTTTACTACAAATTATCATGTCTCTTTCATCCAGCCTCACTGGTGCGGTGCTGCACCTGCTTTCCCGTATTTACATAGGAGCGTGATGGAACATGTAACTCTTTCATGTAAAAGTAAACTATTAATTGACCCCATAACAAATAAAAAGATATTGATTATTAATTGAATAAAAAGCTTGTTAAAAAAGCACGAGAGAAAATGCAGCGACAATTTTGGGCCGGATTCGGGGATGAATAGTGATCCAGAAGTGTGGTTCAATTTGCACAGGCATCCAGCCCTTTATATTGGGCTATCTGGTATAACTTTATTGGGTAGTTTTGTGGTATAACTCAAGCCCGATCATAAACTTGGTCCAGTATAAAACATGTTGGGCTGTTGGCCTTCATTGTGCTTAGACCGTTCTGGGCTTTGTCAGCTGGCCTTAAGTCGATTGGTTCAGATTCAAAGATTTGAATCTAAGAACTTATATGAACTTATATATATATACATATAGGATTGATACTTACTATGGGCACATGTATGGGCATCTGATGATGTGACAGCATCAAAAAGTGTCACGTCATCCAGGTGCCCACAGTATCAATTATATATATATATATATCTGTGCACGATGATAGAATTATTGGGGTCGGGTACGTTGATCCAAGCGGCCTGTGTGGTCGAGGTTGATTGCAGGAGATAGAAAATTGATTTAGGGTCATGTAGGTCCAAACGATGAGTGATTTGGTCGATGAACGAATTAGTTATGAATTTTATGGCTAGCACGTCCTGTTGCAGTCTGCACGCGAGCAATAGCCTTGCGGGCGTCGGTTGGTCACGTACTGAATATTTTTTGAATTTAGTTTGTTCAAGGGGACTCGTATATTTAAATAAATTCCAAATGACTTCAATCGATCATAATTCGGGTCTTGAAATCTATAATTCCTCCACTAAACATAACCTTTGGGACGGTAAGAAAATCACATTTTTGAGAGTATTAAAAGAAACTAATTATAACATTCTCAGCATGCACACACGTGCGTGTATGTTTGTATAAAGATTTGTCTTATGTATTTATTTATTTTTATTGTACGGATTTCAAATTAAATTATTGGGCTACATGACCCATGTCCTATGAAGCTGGACTTTAAAAGGTCAATTAAATACTCCAAAAGATTCGGTGACCGTTGCCCAAAAAAGTGAGAAATTGACCGTTAGAAATAGTACTAAGAATCAGTGACACATATTAGCCCATTGGCCTATCTAGCATCTGCCTTTAAATTAAAGATTTGCAGAGACAAAATGCCAAAAAAGGGATGTTGGATTGTAAGGAAATAAATTGTGAGCCGAGTATGATTTAGACATTTAAAGATTTATAAATTTTCTTGGTAAAACTTTGAATATTTACAAGGAATCAATCAAATTGCTGACCAGTACTACTCAGGCTTCTGGTTGAATTCTGATCTTCTGCACTAAACAGCTCTTCATAATACTTCTTCCAACTTGAAAGCTTGTTAAATTTTCCCAGCAACTCCGGGTCGCCGAAGCGTCCTTTTAGAAGCATGAAAACCTGCATCAAAGATCAGAAAATCAACAAGAGGTTTACAACTGAAAAACTCGAGTTTGAGATAGGATATACTATTCGCCGGACAACATAGTCTATATAGTAGATTGTTTCCATCTGTAAGTACTCGAGGGAGACCGGCGTGGCTTGCCTGGTGCATACGAGGGCGTCTAATGGAAGACTGTTGCACACAGAGAGAGGCAGCCAAAATCATTAGATTCATCTGTGATGGTTTGTAGTCATTGGAGAGAGTGGAATCTACCAGCTCTCTGATTTTGCACTTGTTGAGAAACGGTCTTGCCTGGCAAAAGCAAATCATCATAAGATGTTATCATATAAGAAACAACATATATTCAGCATGTTTTCGAAGAAAGACTCTAATGGTCATACCCATATAAGGAGGCTTTGTTTCGAATAATCAAGGGCTCGACGTCCCGTGATGAGTTCCAAAAGCAACACTCCAAAGGCAAAAGTATCCGTTTTTTCATCTACTATTCCATGCATCAAGAATTCTGGTGCCAGATACCTTCACAAAAACAAGGATATTATACCTTAAAAAACAAGGATATTATGGCCAATCCTGATCATTCTATAATCAATTGAAAGATCGAGAAATCACCCGAAAGTCCCTTCAAAATTTGAAACTGTAAGGCTGCGTTTGGTACCCCTGATAAACGCATGATAGATAATGAAACCTGAGTTTGGTTCGTTTTTTGCACCATTTTTCTCAATCCCTGGACTCCTGATTGTCCAGATTTCTCCTACATTTGGCGTGATAAGTATCCCTTCGCCGTAGGTGGGTTAAGTTGTCCGCATCTGTCGATTAGCAAAAAATTGCGAAAAGTTTACCGATTTACCCCGATTAACCCTTGTATAGAAACCCAGCTCTGTCGACAACGAAGGTGTTCGGCTGCTCTCTTCCTTCAGCTCCTGCAGAATCGTGTTGGAGGAGCACTTCGTTCAGATCTTGCAGAGTCGTGAGAAGCACAATTCTGGGCGTTCAGGTATTTTTCCTGTGATAAATTTTCCGTTACCAACGTCGTATCTCCTTCAATTCTTTGTTCTGAGAAATCTTTTGTTGGTCGTCTACGTTGGAGCAGTGAATTCGAATTTGAATTTTATGTTTTTATGTTTCTGTATACTCTGTCAAAGATTGGAATGCCCATTTCCAGACACTGAAATTCATAAATTTGGGAAGTAAATTTCGGAGAAAGAAAATTTAATTTACACCTAAGCTTTTCAATCTGGAGTGGTAGCCTGTTGATAGCAACTCGTGCAACGGTTGTGTTCAGCTGCACAACTTGATATAAGAAGAGTTACAATCCTTTTTGAAAAAAGGTCGCAGCATCATTTGTACAACCAGCTTGATAATTATCCTACGCATATGATTGAAAGCAACCAGTTTAATGTAGAGAAAGCAACTGATGTTGCGCAATTGTATTCAAAAACCACAACAACTTGGCCTTATTTAAGCGTTTAAATGACAAAGGAAAACTAACCTTGGTTAAAAGGTTACTTCGTGGTGATTGAATATAACTAACTAGTGCCCGTCTGCAGCTATTTATGGACTACTCTATGTCAACTCTTGTATCAGGTGCGACTCTAACCGGCAATGTTGATATTGTGTGCGTTTTGTAGTAGCATATTTTGTAAATTGCAGGATAACAAGAAACACCCTTGTACTACATTTTGCTGTTTTATCTTATTTATGCAATAAAATATTGTGCTGTTTGATCGTACTTATGCAGTGTCATATTGTCACTACTACAATGCATTACTATAGTTTGCTGTTGAATATTCTTATGCTCGTAATTATTACTAAGGATTCGACAGATGTAATATTTTGCTCATTCAGCAACGAGGTTCTGCATTACATCTTAAGAAATATTGTCTGATGCACTTAGTTACAGCAATTGGAGGAATTGTGGAGGGAATCCAATGCGAGTTTTGAAGCAATTGGCTATTTAGAACGACGTTGGTTCTTTGGTTTGAAGTCATATGTTGCTGGGAAGGAACTTGATTCTGAGTTAGCTTTATATGGGATGGGATAAGATCTTCAGAGAACGTGCTGCAGTGTAGATAAAGCCTTCTGCTTGTTACCAGTTCATTATAATGTGAGTCTGGAAGGAAGAAAGAGCTGCAGTTTACTGATGCATCGGTTGGAGCTACCGTTGTACAAATAAATGTTGTCATTTTTATTTTGCCTTCACTTCTATGTTAGTCGCATACATTGTTGTAATGAATTTCGTCGTTTGATTTAGTCCATTATGCTAGTGAACAAATGTATAAAACTTCGCAATGACAAGTTTGTGGATCAAAAATTTTGATAATGTGGCTGTTTCATCATTTGGTTTGTCAATTTCAGAAGCTTGTGGTGTAGCCTGTTACACTTTGTTTAAATCCATCTTGAATGTTGCTGTAACCACACTCAAACTTTCAAACAGCGTTGAGTGTGGTTTCACTTTTCATTCCTTCACATATGTAATTACTGACTATATTATTGTGGGGATTGTTGCCTGATATCGCAGGAATAACTGATATATTGGCCTTCATATTACCCTGTAATGTGTTTTGTATTGATTTTTTGTACAGAAGTCTGGTTTAACATACCTACGTAGCATAGCTTTTCATTGTTCGAAATCTGGACTAACTGTCTTTTTTCCCAGTAAAGTGATGTGAAGAATATCAGTAAAGTTCAAAGTTAGAATGATTTAAAAAGGAACTGTGTACAGAGAATGACACAAACGGGAATGTTGCTGAACTTAATACGAAGTGTACATGTATAGACAGGGCAAACACTTTACTACACAAGAACACTGTACATTCTCTTATAAACGAAAAAGGCAGCTAAATTTGTTTACACAGTTTCAGAAGTCAGCAGATTAATGACGAGAAGTGCAGAAACACCAGCAATGAACAAAATGAGTTTTTTTTATAACAGAAACTGATAAATTTAAGTTACAGGGAAACACCTTGCCTTGTAACATGAACACATTACATTTCCTTAAAACAGTACATGTTTCAACTGCCCAAAACAGTACATGTTTTAACTAGTACCACCTAAGGTATAGAGAAACACCAAGGCTACACTTTACATAGATTCTTAAACCACTACCCACAAAATGACACTTTTAAATATAATACACATCTACCAAAATTAAAAACTGCTACGGTCATGCCTTCGCTGGAATGTTGCAACAACAAATTTGCTAGAAGAATCGTCCGAGATATCGATGATAATGGCAGCTGATGGTCCAGCGATCTTCTGTCCGTCATCGCTATTGAACTTGGCAGTAAGATTTCCATTTCTGTTGTGTTCAAAGGTTTGTTGGTGTCATCGGAGAACTTCATCCTCTTTGCATTTTGTATGCGCACGGGTGAATGTAGACCCATTTTTCCCAACTTTCTCTTTCCACCGCTCGACTGTGCTTCACCATTATGCCTTTCCTCGTCGTCGGAAGGGGTAATAACACGATGCGTAGACACGAAGTACCTATATGTTCTTTACGAGGGATAATGATTTCTGGCCCAACATGACAGTTATCATGATAGTTTGTGGTTTACAAAATTACATAAACACGCAGAAAATGCCTCTCTGTACTAAAGAGCTTCTTTCAAAAATCACGAAAAGCTAATTCATAGGCTTCTTTCAAAACTCATCAAATGCAGGAATTCTATTTCACACACGAATGCTGGGCTTATGGAACCCCCTTTTTGATTAATTACTACTTCATATTAAAGTAATTACATTACTTGCCTCAATCGTACAATTTCCTACTAAAAATGCATGAGTAAGGATTGAATTAAATCTGTCAAAGTTAGCACCGCACAAACTGTATTGTTTACATCTTTCCAACATCCCGACTACATCACTTGACTGTTCAAGTTTCTTATGTAAATACACTCCACATACATTATACACTTGCAAGCACATTGACTGTGTATACCAAGAAGCCTTCGAAAATGGAAAATAAACAGCTACCAAAACCAGATAAGAGTCCATATGTTAACATCGGTATTTAAGTAGTGAGTCAATACCATGATATTGGAAAAGGGCAAAACGAATCAGAAGGAGAAAACATGTGAACAAAATTGAAGACAACATACACCTGTCGACTCCGCCATATTCGAACGGAATTAAACAGAAACAAACCTGAAAAACAAAGAACCGAAAGACCTGTCAACTCAGGTACACCTTATCCGTGGGGACGACACTGAACCGTACTTCTAACTCTTCACTGTTAGCTGCGCAATTAGGTCTTCTTCTTCAGTTGTGACCTTCACCCGCGGAGGAGAATAGGGTAGGAAATTTGGGAAAGTTTGGAGACGGTGGATTGAGAATTGTAAAGTGTCATGCGTATCAAATGTAAGGGTATAATGGTCAAACATAAAATGCTACAGTGTTTAATCCTTCTGTTTAAAATCGAACCAAACAGGAGCACCTATATTTCAAATTTTATTAATCACTCTGTTTTTCCAACATTATCATTCAAACTCATTATACATTATCAATCACATCAGGTCTACCAAACGCAGCCTTAACGTTTTGAAATTGATCTACAGTTAAAACCCATAATTTCATAGTTATTTTTTTTAAAAAAATTAAAAAATATCATGTTTTGCGCACTAGTTTTTCTTTTTTTTCCAATTTCCACGCACCAAATTTTGAAACTCAATTAGTTATATGGATGTATAAAACTTGAGTTGCATTGTTCAACCTTCCAACTACTTGAGAGTTCTATTAACAGACATATATAGACCAAATAGAAACATTGGAAACACAACACATGGGGCTTCATGGTGCGTACCCATGTCATATCACCCTACAATTCCTTCGGCACATCATCAAAAAGTCAATCATAGCAAATTACAACATTATTGCAGCAATTACATGTAATCATTTCAACCGAAAAAAGATAAATTATTGATCAACATCACAAGCTAACGTTCCATGAAAAAAAATTTAAAAACCATACCATTATAGCACAGGATATGTATAATTTTACTCCACTTTCAGAAGTTACCATTCGAATAACCATCCGTCGTTTGAAGAGCTTCGGGAGGTCCGGTGCTGGTTTTGCTGATGATCCCTTTACCAAAATACTCGGCAATCACCGAAAAACCATCCTTTGAAGTTTTGACTTGCTGAAAGAAACGATCTTGGTTTTTCGAGTTCTGCTCCAGGCTCCTCTTCATGTCTAAGACAGCTCGGTATTCAGGAGCACATTCTGGGCATTCTTTTTCATTGTCACCTAAGCAACGCTGGTGGAATGAGTGCATGCACATGAAATGCACTGCAGGAAGATCTAGGGTGAAAGTACAAGCGGTGCACTTGCTAAGCTGGAAGATTCTTGCATTTGTTCTGAGATCATGGATTTCTTTTCTCATAGCCGATGTTTCCTCCTGCAGATTTGATCAAAGATTGAGCACATATCTTCTTCCAAGTTCTCATGTAAAACAAATTTAGACTTCTTGAAAAGACAAATAACATAGGAGACAGCTGCCTAGTGTATGGGGCACAGACAACTGAGTAGAGAATAACTTTATAAATTACTATTATCTGATTTAAAGTTAACTTAATATAGATCATCCGTTTGAATTTTAAGGACTCAACTGGTTCCATTTGTTACTGAAAAGCCCATATGATACTTATGGACTGTTCGAAAACAAACAATTGAGCACCTACCATTGTGCCAGAAATTGTGGCGAGTGGTAAATTAACAGACTTACGCTTCAATTATTTTAAATAGTAAAGCAGCTCAAGCACTATGGTTGGACAGTTGTTGCCACATTCATAGCCAAAAGAAATACAGAATCAATAAATCTACCCAACCAAAAACTAAAGGAGATCTTCCAAACAAGATAAATAAGGGCTTCGATTAATATTCTAGAAATTCCAACCCAAACAAAACCAACTCTGAGAAACGAATTGAAAAGAAATCTTCCTGGCCCGGAGTTAATAATTTCTACCATAGTGAACTAGTCATTCATGATGGGGTAACAGGAACTCAAAATTATGCAGTAGAACTAAATTCTACTCCTTTTCTATTTATATGGTTCTTCCCATCCTCTCAATCAGTATACACCTCATAGAAACCTACTTAAAATTGATGACATCTAGGATTAACAATCTATGGGAACTCATCCATATCGCCCACATAACTATCAGAGAAAACAAAGGACTCACGATATTTATCCTTCAATTGTGCTTTATTCTTTATTAACATTAAGACATATCACTACTTACGTATGTTTTATTACTAATGAATTCTTCTATAGAAAAGGACAATAGTAATGTAAAGACAACCTGATACTTTTCAATAGCTGTCCGATTTTCATCAATCAGCTTAGACTCCTGTTCCAGCTTTCGAGCTACATAATCTTTAATTACAGAAAGAGAGAGGCATGGATTTCTTGACAAGGTTTGAATAACTATGATTGGAGGCAGGATGTCATCCCTTTCTATATATGTCAAGACTTCTTTAACTTCTTTTGAGCAATCTTCACCAAGTTCACCAAAATACTTCAATAGATCTGCCCAAAGAGATGGGTCACCACCCTTGTCCAAATTTCCTAGTCTCTTGCAGCATGCAATTAAACCCTCGTGATCATGTGCCTGCATATAGCAGGAAACCACTTCTTTATATAATTTCAGCTTCTCGTAAATATACAACAGCCCTTCTTTAAAAGAGTTCATTTCACATAGAATAAGTGCGAGATCAGCATCATACAGCGGTTGCTCCTGTTCAGATGGCCATGCACTTTTAAGCAAGAGTAGCCCCTTTTGATGCCTCTCATGGAGATCTTTATCCTCGTCTACATCGTTCTGACTCAAAATTATCCCTCCATTTGATGCAACATTTGAAATTGCAGGCGCATTTGATACCCTACCTGTTCTATGATCACTGTTCTCACTGTTAACAGTTTGTGAAAGAGATGGAAACTCCAAGACTCGACTTAAGTATAATTCCAACAAGGTATTATGGATTTCCACTTGAGCAGGTGAATCCTTCACTTTGTCAGTATATTTTTCAAGAAATTCCATAAGTGACTGTGGGTGATGCACAAAAATACTGAGAAAATCGACAGGAGATGGCAGCATGGATAAAAAGGTACCATTCGAGACGCCACTCTTGGTTACCTCACCCTCTTCAGTGCAAAGTCTCATCAGTATTTCATTTGTTTCCCTTGGCCTGTGTTCTATTAGAATTTTCCCATACTCTTTAACAGTGACCCCAGCTTGACTTGGCTCAAGGCTATTTATATATTGCAGAGCTTCATCATACCTACCTAGGTCCTCAAGCAAAATTTTAAGGTACCATTCATGTCTTTCAGCCTTCTTTGCTACATACATTGCATGCTCATGATAATTGGCTGCACGACAGACCCGTATAGCAGTTTCCACATCAAATTTCTGTTCCCCTGAGCCATCCTCACTTTTAATGAATATATTCAACTTCGCAACATCTTTCAGTTTTGTGTAACAGTTTAGCAAAAGTGTCGTATGATCTTTGGAAGCAAGGCCTTTTTCATGTAACTTTTCCAAGTAATTAGTCAGGTTGTAGATCCTCTGAGCATCCAAAAACTTCTGTATGACAAATGAAGGTTCAAGATGCCCAATAGTAAGGATATACTGAGCCATCGCTTCATCATACTCTTGTTTTCCATATAAATGATCACCATATTTCCTCAGCACTTCAGCAGTTGCAACAGCATCAGCTTGCTGGCTTTGGACAAGATTAATAGCTACAGTGTAAAGATTTTTCTTGAAAAGCATATCCAGCTTGCTCTCCATATCCTTTTCAACAATAACAAGAGCTGATTTGTCTGCCATTATGAGTATTATACTACCCCATTCGCACAGTATGTGAGACACATCTTGAATTACTATGTTGTATGCTATTAAATGGTTCTTCAGATCATAGATGTGAAAAGTATTTTTACCAGTTCTATTATCAGCAGTAACACATAAAAGGTATCCACGAAACCAACCAAGTAGCTTTTTCTCCCCCTCAAAAGCCCAACAAGGGCCTCGACCATCAACTTCATAAAAATAGACAGCTTCATGCCTGCCAATGATTAGTTCCTGATTCCAACAAAAGGACACAACATGTTTAGTTCTAATACAATCATAAGCATTATTGAGTGAAATACAGCTTAAAAGAATGCAACACACAATGAGATTAATGTACCTACCGAGCGATCACTCAATGCTACACCAATAGTTGAAGATCCAATGTAATCAAGAGTTTGCCTGATTGGTGGTTGAGTTTGTAAATTAAACAAGCTCACCGAACTTGGAGTGACAACAAATAGTTGAAAGGCTTGACCATCCACTCGGAATCCCAATCCCGTAATGGAAAATTGTTTTTTGTCAAATTTACCAGTATCTACCTCAAGCTTGAAGCGCTTGATGCGTTCACGGGCAAAGTCACCCTGGATGCAATAAATAGATCCATTGTCCAATCCAAGGGCAATGAATATGATAGGTGGAGATTCCTCAAAAACCAAAAAAGATGTGATCTGTAAAGTAGCAAATAATGGCATTTCAATTGTCGATCATTCAAAGAACTCATGTCTAGGAATGAGCATGATATACTGTACCTGTGCTTCAGGAAATTGGTTGGTGAATATCCGCAGAATTTGGACACAATCTGGACTCGATGAACTGGGCCCTTCTTCTACCTTTTTATCCAGGTCAAAAACTTTTAGGCATGTAACTGAATGCTGTGGTGGTGGTTGCTCCTCCTCTCCAACTGTCACTAAGATATTCCTTTGCTGATTCACGTATAGTGATAAAATTTAGATTGTCAGTGAAATCAAGAAAATATATTAAAACTCAAGAGCCATTATCACAAGCTTCATCATTCAAGCTTCAGTCTTCTGTATCAATCAGCATGCTAAAGAGAAATTTACCACACTCTTACTTTTGTTTTCTTGACAAATGCAACACACAGCTGCTACTCCTCGGTGTACACTTGGTAGACCATAGGACTAACACAATAGCTTGCAAACCACGCTAATCACGCCAGCTACACTTGACAAACACTACTACGCTTGAAAAACACTACTGCACTTGACAAAGACTACATGACATGCCCAACGACACAGTGCTGAAATGAGAATTACATCCTGGACATTTATTAAGCTTCTCAATCATTCCACCAACTTGAAAACATGTCCATGGGCTTACCACTCTCTCACTTGCGAACAGATCCGTACAAACGGAAAAGGTACTAACTTGCACCAAGTAGACCGATTTCGCACATGAAGTTTCCTGATAACGCGTTCCTCATTACTCTCACTAGTTCATAGTCGAATAAAAAATCCTAGATTACTCTTTTTCATCAGAATAAAGATCACTAGTTTCCCCTCGGTTAATGAATCCCACAACCATCAAATTTGAGACCAAAAGACAGAGCATCGATCAATTTGCCCGACGAATAATTGAACATTCAAAATAAATAAAAATACATAAAAAGAAACCTAAACCTTGAGTTGCTGGAGGAAGAGAACAGAGGATGAGTGAGCTGGAAAGGAGTACTGAAGCTGGAGTCCGCGATCGAGCAGTGAAACGGTGCCGTTGTCAGAGCCCAATACAATTTTACCTCTACCGCTGGAACAGCACTGAATTCCGCCATCAACTTCATCTGGAATCCGGTTTTTCTTCTCCTCAAAAAATTCGAACTTCCTCCACTGATACATTATTCTCCTCAAATTTACCGTTTCAAAACAATCATCAATCAATCAACAAGATACGAATATCTAACATATGCACGATTTATGGACGGCGGCGGAGATAGAGACGGGCGTCGCTCTCGCCGGTGAGAAGAGAAACGTGGCAAAATGCAAGGATATCGAAACCAAAACATATTATGAATATATCACCAAACAATAATTTTAAGTTTATTATGAC
The DNA here is from genome assembly GCA_001598015.1 of Dorcoceras hygrometricum. Classification (NCBI taxonomy): domain Eukaryota; kingdom Viridiplantae; phylum Streptophyta; class Magnoliopsida; order Lamiales; family Gesneriaceae; genus Dorcoceras; species Dorcoceras hygrometricum. The sequence goes on along the minus strand of KQ989535.1, from coordinate 236,528 downwards.
ATGTAATTGCAACGTATATTATTCATATGTATGTTTAATGTAAATATTTTTACCGACACAATACATGGTGTCAAAAAAACCTTTGAGTTACATTTTTAAAACTTCATTTGATTTTCATAATTAGTAAAAACATTTTTAATGAATTAATAAATAATTCAAGCATACAATCAAATTTTATGAAGATGATTAAATCATGGGATAATTGGGCTAATGTTTTATTAATTTATTAAGATTCAGTCCCTATTTGTTCTGCACTCTTCCACAAATCCATCTAGTTTATTACTCTTCCATAAATCCATTTAGTTTATTTTAACTCCCTAATATTGAATAATTTACCACTATATCATTGTCTAAATACAAAACCGCCAATTTAGATATGACAAATATTCTATTATTTTTGAAATCAAGATTGTTAGGATCGAAAAGAGAGTTAAAATACAGCTCGGGAGTTTAGAGGAGTAAATAAACTCCTTTACCAATTTCACGAAAACCCCTTTAAAATAATTTTACAAGCCTTCGACATAAATCTAAGCTGAGTTACCAGATTGGAGGATCTCAGCGTGCTCTGTTCTCTCGAGTAACAAAAATAAGTGCGGAAAGAACTCAATTGAACAATAAACAGATTTGAAAACTGAAAGCAGTAAAAAGGTAAATGGACGAGAGTTTGTTTATGGAAATTCGGAGTTGAAACTCCTGCGTCACCCCTTCTTCCTAGTTCAGGAATGATTTTAATAGAAGAATTTGATTATTACAGCTCCTGCGATAAACCAATCCCAACGGCCATAACTGTGAGAACTCCTAGCACTCTACGATACTTTTACATTTATCAGCTCTGAGCTAATTAAGCTACGCTCGCCCTTCACAATCTGTTTTTGATTTACACTTGATTAATCAGACACTACAGAGTATGGCTACGACTCAGGAAAATGACTTTTAAACTTTTGGGAACAAAGTCGTAACAAAGAAGATGATGAACAGTGAAATTTTTGCTACGCGATAGATTTCTCAAGCATTTAGTCTCTGTATCACGTGTTATGTTTCTTGCATCGTACTCTTTCGTTATCCCTCATATATGTGAGTGAATATGTAACGCCCAAAAATCCATAAATCCATAAATATAAAGTTTAAAGTTTTGAGAGATCTATTTGTAATGCTGTTGGATCTGTGTTTACAGATCAAAATCTTAATTTTGATTAACACAAAACCTGCTGTTATTTTACTAATGATTTGTACAAGTGTGCAGCGAACAAGATTAGCAGCGAGCTGGAAGAGACAAGCAGCGAAGCTGGAACAAAGCACTGTAGCGAAGATAAGCTGCATCGTGAGGAACAAAGCAGTGATAGCAGATTTATTGCGAGCAGATAGTAGTATAGATTGAGGAGTAGTCCAAGTTGGAACAGTAAGAGGACGCCCGACCTGGCAACAGAGGATGTCCAAAGCTGAAACAGCAAGGGGACGTCCGAGCTGATACAGTAGAGGATATCCAAGCTAGAACAGTAAGGGGACGCGCAAGCTGGTCTAGCAGATGACAACTTAGCTGGTACAGTGAGGGGACGTCTGAGTTGACTCAGAAAAGGACAACCAGATAGCAGAAGACACCCAAGCTGGTTCACCAGCTTGGAGCAAGAGCAGGTCACGTGCAGATAAGATCAAGATCAACTTAGTTGAGAAGCGACCAGCTCAGTAACAAACAGGCTCAGAGAAAACCAGATTGGAACCAATCTGGTTAAGGATAAACCAGCTTGGACAAATCAGCTCAGACGAACAAAGAAGTTTGAACACAAATGTTGAGAAGATTATATTGTATAAGTTCAAACTGATTTGCTTAGTCCTGTCCACATCAAGTACACAATCTCGTACTCAAAGTCAGCAAAGGCTACAACATTAAATGTGGACAAAGCTCAAAGTCATAAAGCCTGCAAACGCATTAAATGTGAAAGGACACAAAGTACAACCATGTCAGAACCTTTTCAGAAGACTTATCAACGGCTGTAAAGATGTGTCCAACGAGCAAATCTGCACAGGGCTATTTATATGACGAAGACGATGAGCGGACATGTAAGAGGATGGCGCATACAACAAGAAGATGAGCGCAAGGAAAAGAGCGTAATTGTGTGCGAACCAAAATGCATAACAGCAGAACGCACAACACAAGATCTGGGAAGATAACAGATAACCAGCTCGGACAGGAGCACTTCCCAGTGTGTGTGAGATTTAATTATTGAGAGATTATGCTTACACTTTAAATCTCACACACACATACATTCACTCGTATTCGAGAGTTGAGCGAAAAAGATTAGATTGAATGTGATTCAATACTCTCCATTGTAGTCTTTGGACAGAGACGTTAAACAAATCTAGTTGTCTTTCGCACTGAGATGTTAAAGAAGTGTGTGTAGTCTTTCGCACTGAGACAGTAAATAAGTGTCGCCTTTCTCACTGTGGCAGTAAAGAAGTGAAGTTAGACACACGACCTGCGTGCTTAGTGTGCAGTGGTGTTGCTAGGAGTTCTTGCGGCCGAGGGTCGTCGGAGTGGGTTGTAGCGTAGGGACGCTGCAATCAAATTCTTCTAGTGGAATCCTTCCCGGTTGCGGAAGAAGGGGAGACATAGGAGAGTTTGATCCGAACTTCCATAAACAAATTAGCGTATCTCTTTACTGCTTTTAGTATTCATTCATATGCACTGCATATTTATAACTGTATTTAAAACTGTTTAAAAGGATTTTGAATATAAGAGCGCGGTTTGAGTTATTTCTGCATGATTTAAATTCATTACTCAATCTATATCTCGATGCACAAGTATTCAAGAACACTGAGTTATTGCAGCTCAAGTTGTAAATAACCAGATCGCTTGCTCTTTCATTGAGCTGGTTTCAGCATCCAGTTGGACAGCTTAGTTATCGCGATCCGATTTCAGCGTCTAGCTGGATCCAAAATCTTTTACTCGATCTGGTTATTCACTCTAAGTGCTGGTTATTGACTAAATAACTTCTGTATACAATAACAGAGCGTAATTGATCCTAACAAGTGATATAAGAGCAAGTTGGAACAGTAAGGGGACGCCCGAGTTGGTCCATCAGAGGATGTCCAAAGCTGAAACACCAAGGGGACGCCCGAGCTGGTATAGTAGAGGATATCCAAGCTAGAGCAGTAAGGGAACGCCCAATCTAGTCTAGCAGAGAAACCTAGCTGGTACAGTGAGGGAACGCTCGAGCTGGTTCAGCAAATGACAACCAGATAGCAGAAGACACCCAAGCTGGTTCACCAGCTTGGAGAAAGAGCAGGTCAAGTGCAGATAAGATCAAGAGCAACTTAGTTGAGAAACGACCGGCTCAGTAACAAACCGGCTCAGAGAAAACCAGATTAGAACCAAGCTGGTTAAGGACAAACCAGCTTGGACAAATCAGCTCAGACGAACAAAGTAGTTTGAACACAAATGTTGAGAAGATTATATTGTATAAGTGCAAACTGATTTATTTAGTCATGTACACATCAAGTACACAATTCTCGTACTCAAAGTCAGCAAAGGTTGCAACATTAAATATGGACAAAGCTCAAAGTCATAAAGCCTGCAGACGCATTAAACGTGAAAGGACACAAAGTACAACCATGCCAGAACCTTTTCAGAAGACTTATCAACGGCTGGAAAGATGTGTCCAACGGGAAAAATCTGCACAGGGATATTTATATGAAGAAGACGATGAACGGACATGTGAGAGTAAGGCGCATACAACTAGAATATGAGCACAAAGAAAAGAGCGTAATGTTGTGTGAACCAAAATGCATAACAGTAGAACGCACAACACAAGATTTGAGAAGATAACAGATAACCAGCTCGGACAGGAGCACTTTCCAGTGTGTGTGAGATTTAATTATTGAGATATTATGCTTACACTGTAAATCTCACACACACACATTCAATCATATTCGAGAGTTGAGCGAAAAAGATTAGAGTGAATGTGATTCAATACTCTCCATTGTAGTCTTTGGACAGAGACGTTAAACAAGTCTAGTTGTCTTTTGCACTGAGACGTTAAAGAAGTGTGTGTAGTCTTTCGCATTGAGACAGTAAAGAAGTGTCGCATTTCTCACTGAGGCAATAAAGAAGTGAAGTTAGACACACGGCCTGCGAGCTTAGTGTGCAGTGGTGTAGCTAGGAGTTCTTGCTGCCGAGGGTCGTCGAAGTGGGTTATAGCATAGGGACGCTGCAATCAAAGTCTCCTAGTGGAATCCTTCCCGGTTGCGGAAGAAGGGGAGACATAGGATAGTTTGCTCCGAAATTCCATAAACAAATCAGCGTATCTCTTTACTGCTTTCTGCATTCATTCATACGCACTGCATATTTATAACTGCGTTTAAAATTGTTTTAAAAGGTTTTCGAATCTAAGTGTGCAGTTTGAGTTATTACCGCATGATTAAATTCATTACTCAATCTGTATCTCGGTGCACAAGTATTCAAAACACTGAGCTATTGCAGCTCAAGTTGTAAATAACCAGATCGTTTGCTCTTTCATAAACAAATCAGCGTATCTCTTTACTGCTTTCTGCATTCATTCATACGCACTGCATATTTATAACTGCGTTTAAAATTGTTTTAAAAGGTTTTCGAATCTAAGTGTGCAGTTTGAGTTATTACCGCATGATTAAATTCATTACTCAATCTGTATCTCGGTGCACAAGTATTCAAAACACTGAGCTATTGCAGCTCAAGTTGTAAATAACCAGATCGTTTGCTCTTTCATTGAGCTGGTTTCAGCATCCAGTTGGAACCAGCTTAGTTATCGCGATCCGGTTTTAGCGTCTAGCTGGATCCAACATCTTTTACTCGATCTGGTTATTTCCTCTAAGTGCTGGTTATTGACTAAGTAACTTCTGTATACACTATTAGAGGGTAATTGATCCTAACAAGTAATATCAGAGCAGGTTGTTCTTGAATAGTGCATTTCTATTAAAAAATTTTAAACAGTTTTAAAATAGTCCACGCTCTGATATCTGTTCGAAAGCTTATCTATGCTACAAATTTTTAAGATTTTCAAAACTCATTATATGGATAGGGGGAGGAATGTGTATTGAATTGCAGAGCGATTTCTCGAAAGGAAAGAGCGGCAACATCTCTTCTGATGAGCTGACAGATTGCGCGAGGTCTGTGAACGCCAAGATCTCTAGGGGTGGGCGAGGCTAAGCCTTAGGGAAAAATGAAAGAGATTCTGTGAATTGAATATTCTATTGCTCCTCTGGTCCAAATGAATGAGAACTTTTTAGTGGCACAGATTATTTTTTCAAATCTCATAATATACATGCATTTGTTATCTGCAAACTGTCTCCATAAAATCTTTTGATTTCGTAAAATAAAATACCCCGTGTCATGTTAAGCGGGAGGTTTGTTTTAAATATTTAGGGGGAGACAAGATTTCAAACCCTTTTTGATTCCCACAAAAATGGGGAGAAATATTTTGAAATCGTTATTTCGTGTTTATGTTTATTCAGGTTTTGTGTAAATAAAAAAGGGAAAGATTGTTGGATCTGTGTTTACAGATCAAAATCTTTTGATTAACACAAAACCTGCTGTTATTTTACTAATGATTTGTACAAGTGTGCAACGAACAAGATTAGTAGCGAGCTAGAAGAGACAAGCAGCGAAGCTGGAACAAAACATTGTAACGAAGATAAGCTGCATCGTGAGGAACAAAGCACTGATAGCAGATTTATTGCGAGCAGATAGCAGTACAGATTGAGTAGTAGTCCAAGTTGGAATAGTAAGGGGACTCCCGAGCTGGTCCAACAGAGGATGTCCAAAGCTGGAACAGCGAGGGGACGTCCGAGCTGGTACAGTAGAGGATATCCAAGCTAGAATAGTATGGGGACGCCCAAGCTGGTCTAGCAGATGATAACTTAGCTGGTACAGTGATGGGACGCCCGAGCTGATTCAGCAAAGGAAAACCAGATAGCAGAAGACACTCAAGCTGGTTCACCAGCTTGGAGCAAGAGCAGGTCATGTGCAGATAAGATCAAGAGCAGCTTAGTTGAGAAGTGACCAGCTCAATAACAAACCGGCTTAGAGAAAACCAGATTGGAACCAAGCTGGTTAAGGACAAACCATCTTGGACAAACCATCTCAGACGAACAAAGAAGTTTGAACACAAATGTTGAGAAGATTATATTGTATAAGCTCAAACTGATTTGCTTAGTCATGTCCACATCAAGTACACAATTCTCGTACTCAAAGTCAGCAAAGGCTGCAACATTAAATGTGGACAAAGCTCAAAGTCATAAAGTCTGCAGACGCATTAAATATGAAAGGACACAAAGTACAACCATGCCAGAACCTTTTCAGAAGACTTATCAACGGCTGGAAAGATCTGTCCAACGGGCAAAATCTGCACAGGGCTATTTATATGAAGAAGACGATGAGCGAACATGTGAGAGGAAGGCGCATACAACAAGAAGATGAGCGCAAAGAAAAGAGAGTAATGTTGTGCGAACCAAAATGCATAACAGCAGAACGCACAACACAAGATCTGGGAAGATAACAAGATAACCAGCTCGGACAGGAGCACTTCCCAATGTGTGTGAGATTTAATTATTGAGAGAGTATGCTTACACTGTAAATCTCACACATTCACACATTCACTCATATTCGAGAGTTGAGCGAAAAAGATTAGAGTGAATGTGATTCAATAAACTCAATTGTAGTTTTTGGACAGAGACGCTAAACAAGTCTAGTTGTCTTTCGCACTGAGAAGTTAAATAAGTGTGTGTAGTCTTTCGCACTGAGACAGTAAAGATGTGTCGCCTTTCTCACTGAGGCAGTAAAGAAGTGAAGTTAGACACACGGTCTGCGAGCTTAGTGTGCAGTGGTGTTGCTAGGAGTTCTTGCGGCCGAGGGTCGTCGGAGTGGGTTGTAGCGTAGGGACACTGCAATCAAAGTCTTCTAGTGGAATGTTTCCCGGTTGCGGAAGAAGGGGAGACGTAGGAGAGTTTTCTCCTAACTTTCATAAATAAATCAGCGTATCTCTTTACTGCTTTATGCATTCATTCATACGCACTGCATATTTATAACTGTGTATAAAACTGTTTTAAAAGGCTTTCGAATCTAAGAGTGCAGTTATTTCCGCATCATTTAAATTCATTACTCAATCTGTATCTTGGTGCACAAGTATTCAAGAACACTGAGCTATTGCAGCTCAAGTTGTATATAACCAGATCGCTTGCTCTTTCATTGAGCTGATTTTAGCATCAAGTTGGAACCAGCTTAGTTATCGCGATCCGGTTTCAGCGTCTAGCTGGATTCAACATCTTTTACTCGATCTGGTTATTCCCTCTAAGTGCTGGTTATTGACTAAATAACTTCTGTATACACTAATAGAGGGTAATCGATCCTAACAAATGCTATTGTCAATCAGCTTTCATTAAGCTGATTCTATTTCAATTAGAGGCACGGTTACGAGAGCTGCCCGGTCGGTCCAGACAAGCCCGGTTCGTTCCAGACAAGCCCGGTTCGTTTCATCTTTACCCAAATCAGTTCGGTCTATATTTTTATTTGTTCCCAAATAGAGTAGCACTTAAGAATATTAGCATTTTAAAAAAATCGTGTTTTCACTCATCAGGGCATTAGAATTTTATATAAATACTTGCAAACACATCATGCATCATCATTCACAAAAACTTCACCTAGAGGAAACTTTTGAAGTTGTGCTCTCTGTAAACAAGAAACCGACCAAAATTTTAAAACTTTTCAAAGGGACCGATCGTGTTAGTGTGCTATTCGAGTCGGGTAAATCTCTGTTAATCGTCGTCGTTGTAAAGACAAGTAAAAACTATTTCTTGCTGCACATTTGAAAGTATATATTGTTTCTGCTTGCATGTTTGTATGAGTTAAGGTTTGAAAAACGTTTTCTTTAAAGTTCTTCAAACACAGTGGAGTTTAAGACGTTTTATTTGAAGTTTTGATTCAGAAAAATTAGTTAGATAATGGTTGATGATGTTCGTTCAGTTTCTTCCTTAGTTTCTGGGATGTTATTCAAGCAGCTTACGTATTTTTTTTCAGTAGCTTACAAACAGCTTAGGTGTTCTTGTTTTATGGAATTTTTCTTAGATATTTTTTATTTCTTCAGACTAAGAAAATCATCCAAGCTAATAGCTGTTATTGAGCTAAGTTCATGATCTGCTTATTTTCCCGAGCTGGTTTTTAAGTCACGGTCTGATTTCATTGTCCACTCGTTTGCGATCTGATTTCATTGTCCAGTCTACTCAAGATCTGATTTTCCGGCCTGAGTTGACTTTATTTGACCAAATAGCCCAGGGCTGGTTTCTGTTCTGAACCAGTACGCCTGCGTGCTGATCATACTCCGAGCTGATCCAGCTAGGTTCTTTTTGGACTCATACAGAAATTCTAAATTTAATTCTTCGTTTCTTTATCTTTGATTCGAAGGTATAACTTCAATCTATTCATAGTTATATCCATTGCAAGAATAGTCCATCATCTTAGAGATTTGCTGCTCTTTATTTGTTTTTGTAGTCCGAACTGATTTCAGTTTTCTTCTTCAATTGAACTCTGATGAACTCCCAATAGCTTTTGAATATCAAAAGAGTTTTTAAAAACATCAAATCATTTCTGAAGAAGAGTTTTCAAGGTTTGAAGTGATTTATGACAAAGATAATAGCCGGTCACATATGAAGGGTGAGGGCATCGACTTACGAACCAGTGTGCCCTTTCACATTGGAAGGGACCAAGATTATGGTTGATAAAATATAATCCCTTCCACAATAGTTGGGATTCTTCCCAGTTCCTGATTTCAAATGATAGCTTGATCAAGCGACATTGACCTAAGAAGAGCTTCTGCGCCATAATTCAATAGAAAATAAGAACAGAGCACGGGGTGGTTCATAAACATGACTTAAAGAAATGTATGTTACTTCCTTTTAAAGATCAGTAAATGTTTTCAGTATGTTTCAAACATGTGCAGTTATGCTTTCGCAGTTTTCAGTTTACTAGATTACAGTATTCAGCCTATCAGATTTTAAGTTCTAGCAGCTTACGAGCTTTCAGATACAGTAACAGTTATTGTCATGCCTGCCTTTGTTATTCCAGATTTACTTGTTGAGCTCCTAGGCTCACTAGTTTTCTTGAGTGCAGGTGATGTAAATTAAACGAAGCTGGATGGTGCGAGCTAGATCAGATCAGGGGTGTTTATCGTGGACATTCGCTTCCACGCTGTTCTCAGTTTTAAGTATTTTGTTGTATAGTAGATTAAGATTCAACTTTTGAACATTTCAGATTACTTCCTCGTTAATTCAATGTAATCTGAATAGATTCGTGTCTTTGATTATACATAAAGTTTCGCAGTTAAGAAATTCTTTGATAAGATTTACAGTATGTTCTTATATACCACGCGATCGGAAATTTTAAAGAAGTTGCAAATCAACCCAGAACAAATTGACATCTTTTAAATTGTACCTTATCAATTTATTTATTTATGATTTTTGGATCGAGGTTTACAATTAGTATCAGAGCATGGTCCTTGAGATAAACACTTCTACTAGTCTGAGGCAGCCACTTCTGTTATCCTGTGAGTTTTATTTTCATGTTCTAGCATATAGTATTATCTCATAATAGTCTTGTGGTGGATTTGGGTTACGAATACGTATAAATGTCAGGAAGAGGTAGAGGAAGAAGAGTCAATATGGAAGGAGAGGGTGACAGATGGAAATAATCGTGTCTTAGCCAGCATGGCCCAACTGCTGGAATGCCTGGTTGATCAATCTAGCCCAGGGAATGGTCAATCAACTGGACGACCGATTAGTCATGAAGACCCACAACAATGGTTTAGACGACAACGTCCCCAAGAGTTTTCTAGTACAATTGATCCACTTATAGCAGAAAGCTGGATCAAATATCTGGAAGTCATATTTGACTAGTTACACTTATCTGATCAGGAGAGCCTTCGGTGTGCTATTTATATGCTGAGGGGAGACGCCATGATATGGTGGGAGGGTGCCAGGCTGACAATAGACTTGGCTATGCTCACCTGGGAAGAGTTTAAGCGGGTGTTCTATGACAAATACTTCATAGTGGATATGAGGGCTGAGCTGAAAAGAGAGTTTCTAACTATAAAACAGGGGGTATGTCAATGCGAGATTATATCCGTAAATTTGAAAGAGGATGTTACTTTGTTCCTCTGATAGGAATGGATACAGGAGAAGCTCCGTCATTTTGTTGATGGATTAAGGCCAATGTTGAAACATGACGTTAGGCTTTTCGAACCAACTGACTACAGGGCAACATTAAACAAATCATGCGAGCTGAACAAGATTGGAAAGAGATTAACGAAGAACGTCAATTGAAACATCAGGCTTTTCAAAATTAAGGATAGGAGACAATCTAACACCCAATAATAACCATCAGATGTCTCAGGGACAAAGACCCATACAAGTCCAACGATCAATGCAGTTCCCAAGATTGATAACATGCCAGTTTGTCCAACATGTCAAAAGAATCATGCTGGTCAGTGCCGAGTTGGTCAAGGCGTGTGTACAAATGTGGTAATCCAGACCACATATCAAGGAATTTTTCACCGTCCAAGCAACTCATAACCAGTAGAGCCTATGTTATGATAGCAGATCAGGCTCAACCAGACTCTACGATGGTTACAGGTAAAATTGTTATCGTCAGTATGCTTGCTCTAGCTTTGTTAGATTCTGGTGCAACTCAATATTTTATATCAGTAGGTTTTGCTAAGAAACTATCTATCCAATCAGAAGTATTAGAGATAGGCTATTGTGTTAAAATTCCATCAGGAGAAAGTTTATTAACCAACAGTGTTTTTCACAACATAGAGCTTAAGCTGCAAGGGTATTTCATATGTGCAGATTTAATAGTGTAACCCATGCTTGATTTTGATTTAATTTTGGGAATGGATTGGTTAACTAAGTATTGTGTAATTACAGATTTTAAGCAAAGAACCGTCAAAATTAAACCACCCGACGGGAACCCATTTTTGTTCCAAGCTGATAGACTCAAAAGAACCCCTACGCTGATATCATCCCTGAAAGCCCAGAGCTATTTTAAAGAAGGGATATCAAGGATTTCTAGTTAGTAAGTTATCAATAGTAGAAGATAAGAAGTTTAAACTTGAAAAAGTTGAAGTAGTGAACGAATTTTCTGACGTATTCCCAGAAGACATATCGGGTCTGCCACCAGATCGGGAGCTAGAATTTACGATTGACTTAATACCTGAAGCTGATCTTGTATCTAAGCCACCATATAGGCTTGCTCCTACAGAGATGAAGAAGTTAAAAGATCAAATCCAAGACCTATTAGAAAAAGGTTTCATTCGTCCTAGCACTTCACCTTGGGGAGACCCAATGTTGTTTGTCAAGAAAAAGGATGGTAGTATGCGTTTATGCATCGACTATAGGGAGTTGAATAAGTAAACTATCAAAAATAAGTATCCTCTCCCTAGGATCGACGACCTATTTGATCAGTTACAAGGTGCAACTATATTTTCTAGATAGATCTCCGTTCTAGGTATCATCAGTTAAAGATTAAAGAAACAGATGTCTACAAAACTGCTTTCAGAACGCGCTATGGACATAAAGAATTTCTAGTGATGCCCTTTGGGTTAACAAATGCGCCTTCAGCGTTTATGCATTTAATGAATAAGGTGTTTCAACATTTCTTAGATCAATTAGTAATAGTGTTTATAGATGACATCCTAATCTATTCTAAGAATAGAACCGAACATTCAGATCAGCTTAGATGTGTGCTGCAAATTTTGAGGACTAAGCAAAGTTTTTCTAAATTTAGTAAGTGTGAATTTTGGCTTGAAAATGTTGCGTTTATTGGTCATATAATCTCTAAGAGCGGTGTAGAAGTAGACCCATAAAAAATAGAAGCAGTCTGGGAGTGGCCTATACCTAAGAGCATTACAGAGATTCGTAGTTTTGTAGGACTTAAAGGTTATTACCGGCGTTTTATTGAGGGGTTTTCGAAGATAAATGTCCCTTTAACGTCATTGACCAAGAAGAATGTTAGGTATGTTTGGACCCCAGAATGTCAGTTCAGCTTTGAGAGATTAAAACAAGCATTGATAGAAGCCCCTGTTTTAACTCTGACATTTGGGAAGGGGAACTACACGATATTTACAGATGCATCAAATACAGGTTTGGGGGCTGTCTTAATGCAAGATAAGAAGGTGATTGTCTATGCTTCTATGAAACTGAAAATTCATGAGAAGAATTATCCTACACACGACTTAGAACTGGCAGCAGTGGTGTTTGCATTGAAGATTTGTAGGCACTACCTATATGAGGAAAAATGTGAAATATTTACAAATGTCAGGCCCAGTGCTCTTAATCAGAGATTAAGCACACAAAAACACGGAAACTTAAAAAGTGGATAAAATTTTTCTTTTAGCCTGACTGAAAAATTATCATTCAAAATAAGTTCATACTCAAAATATGGACTTTAACTCAAAGTTAGCAGGAACAAACCACAATAAGAATATATACATGCAACTCCAATCGAATCAACAATGACAAATACATAGGGCATCCCCCGCTAATGACTCTATACAGCATGTATATAAATAACTGGGAACTCAACGCCTGGGCTCCACCAGTTGACTCAACACTCTGAAGCTGGTCTACCTGCAAAGGCCTGCAATGGCCAAAACACGGCCAAAGCATCCCCAATGGGAAAATTGTTGGAGTGTAATAATTGTCCCTGCTAGGTAGAGCGATCGAACCGTGGCGCTTGTGTTGCTATAAAGCGCTCGGTCCCACAATTGGTATCAGAGCCAAGGTCACGGGTTCGATTCTCATTGATTGCAAGGAGTGCAATTATTGGGAGGGGGATTGTTGGAGTGTAATAATTGCCCCTGCTAGGTAGAACGATCGAACCGTGACGCTTGTGTTGCTATACGGTTTAAAAGATTGGAGTTGCACCGTTACCACCAGCTATAGCTTTTGGTAAAGCGGCAAGCACTCGGTCCTACAAAAATAAACGAGGTCAAAACCTCAGTACGAAGAGTAACTCATACAGCTAATCAAATCAAGCATGAAACATGTCATGTCGTGCAATGCATGAGGCTATCAGGAAATATCGGGCATCAAAAGACGGTAAAAAGATCATCAACTGTCCAATCAAAAAATCAGTGGCCACATCGCATGTGGAATCATGGGTGCTACCCATGCCCTTCACATGTCGCACCAGCAGCATACAATCTCATCTCTCAACCCAACTGTGTCATTCATGCTTGCTGAGGGATGGGAGCTACCCAAGTGAACCTCAGGGAAAACGACAAAAGCTCTCAGCGGCGAGTCGAGGATAGGGGAGCCAGTCGACACCTCAATAATTTTATTTTCAAAATCAGCACGCTGGTACCAAACATCAATCGGTTCTCAAAAGAATCAGGCTCAATATCATATGCGCGTATGCAATGCCAATATCAGCATTAACAGTATGCAATATCTCACAAATCAGTATAATCAGACGGATGTATAAAATCATACGCAGGTAAAAACAGCACAACTCGGCTATACCATGCGATACAAGGCTGGGCGACCGCTCACAACTACAAATACAGCAACATACTACTCTTCTCACGCAATCAATCATGCATAACAGCTTAGAAATCATCATCCAAGGCACGACTAAGAAACCTCTACATACAGCCAGCTCATAATAGCTTAGGACATATACACGACAAGGCTAAGGTAAACTCAACCTACAGCCACCACGTTCAGATGCTAAGCTGTAAATTCAAGCTAAAATCGTACCTTTACTCAACTCTTACCACAGATCTTCAATCCAAGCTCACGGCTAAAACAGCAAGCTCGCTGCCCAAACCCTAGCTCTCGGCCAACAGCTCGGGGACACCAACTCAGGTCAAAAACTCGAGAGAGCTACGGATCTGCAAAACATCTACGGGAATCAACACAGATTCACGCTCAAATAGCTCACGGCCTAAACCTCAAAGGTTGGCCAGCTCAAGCTCTACTGCTAGACTCCTCATAGCCCAACCCATAATCTCATTGGGTGATTTAAGAGATCCTTGCAATTTTTGTAAAGAAGCATACGACTTGGGCCAGGAGTTAGTTATTTCAGCTAAGCGCTGATTTTCATTCAGCATTTCCTAAGACATGCATCTCAGATCTTCATTCTCAGTTTTCATCTTACTGAGAGCAGTCTGGGGCCACCAACTCAGGTCAAAAACTCGAGAGAGCTATGGATCTACAAAACATCTACGGGAACCAACACAGATTCACGCTCAAACAGTTCACGGCCTAAACCTCAAAGGTCGGCTAGCTCAAGCTCTACTGCTAAGCTCAAACCCTGTCCAAATAAAGATATCTAAGGGTCGAAATCAACACTAGAAACTTCAGTTACCTAAAACTAAGCTTGACTCAAACTGACAGTGCTAAAATCGAACACTCCAGCTTCCTTCGACTCCTCTATTCTAGTCGCTATCGGCCTCCAAACTGGTACGAAGTTAAAGCTCTCGAACAGATGCTTCCAGTTGTAGTACCCTTTCTCAAAACCAGTCGGCCAAACTCCAGCAATCAGAAGAAGGAGGTATCGGGTGAACAGTACTCACTAGGGTATCCAGGAAGATATTTTCGAGAGAGGATAAGTATCGTGAGGTGTAAAAATGACTAAGTGTCGGTCCACAAGAGGGTATATATACTCGTCACCCAATAGCTCACGACTACAGTTAATTCAGCACAGCTCCGGCTTCTTCACTATTCTCCGCCCTGGGCACAGCTCAGTACGCACATCAATTCAGCTCGGGTGTTCAGGACAACTCTCATACCTAGATCAGACCACACACCTCAGCTCAGATCACGCTCCCAGACCTAGTCTCCCCTATGGTGTCTTCAGTCATCTCAGACCCCGACACTGTTCCAGCTTAGGCACGAAGGCACAACTCAGCTTACGCACCAACAGATCACAACCTCAACAGACGCTACTAGACAGATCACTCTTACAGATCAGCTGTGAGACCCAAACTTTCTGCTGTACAGATGTTGGTCGGGATAGGACCAGCTGTGAGTCGATGTGCTTGGAGTAGGCATCGGAATTGTTTAAGTGTTGAATCCAGCTGTGTGAAGATATCAGGTGTTGCATGGAGACATCTGTTCGGGTGTTGCATCAGCAGCGACTAGTTGAGGCGCTATGAAGTATTTGGAGCAGCAGCGTGTTCAGTAGTGGGTGTTGGTACGTCGTTGTTAGCGTTTTGATGTAGCGCTAGGACTCAGCTGTTGGGTTGTGCGCGTATCCAACTACTGATTGAGGGATCAGCTGTTGAGTGAGTGATCAGATGTTGGTTAGTTGACCAGCAGTAGGTAGCCGGTGACGTGTCCCTATGCGACGTCGTTTGATTTAGTTGAGCGGGGTATCGATGTAAGGATTTAGCTGATGCGAGATTCAACTGTTGGTTGGGATATCAGTCGCGATAGCTGATATTGTCGGTGGATCTGTTTCCCAGTTAGTCAGTTGTCACTTTAAATAGAGAACTTGGTCCTTGCGTTCAATTATTGTTTCCCCGACACTTAGAAATATTTCCCGTGAACCTTATCTTGTCGTGATACCCTAGTTACTGTTCACAGTAATCTTTTTCGTTTCAATTTCCGTCGGTAGATAGCTCCGACGAGAGCAAGAGTGGTAGCGTTGGACTCCTATTGCTAAGACGTTTCGTCTCATACCCTTTTCGGAGGCAGCGGAGGAGCTGGAAGAGGATCGCAGAGACATCTTCCTTCTCTATTCTGTTATCATAAACGTCGGATTTCGCATCCTATCCTAGCTTTTTGGGGTAAGTAAGATTCTGCCTTTAAGTTTGTTAGAGATTTTTGTGGTGATAGAAAGGTAGAATTAGCGCTGGTGGAGTCGTAAATCCCAGCTGCTGTGGTTTTGAGTTGTAGTCCTTGAGCGATTGCTTGTATTGGCTTAGCAGGTGGTGGATCTACGTTGCTAGGATTTTCATTGTGGCAATCTGCGTGTGCTAGGTATAACTCAGAAGTAAGGTACGGATGTTGAGCTTTGTTACAGCTATTGGTTGGGAGTAGATTATATGCCTTGCTGTGTATGCTCTTTGCTGTTAGTATTGTGCATATGTTATAATATCAGCTGTTGCATTTGCATACACGCATATTCAGCTGTTGAGCTCTATTTGGCTAGCTATGCCTTGTATTCGAACTGAGGGTACTAGGATGCTGGGCTTAAGGACGAGCGGGTAACTTCTGTATACCTTAAAGCTGGAGGCGCACGGGTAACTCCCGTCCCTCATCTCCCTGCTGGGACAGTTAGCCGCTATGGGCGGAGTGGGTAGCTCCCACACCCCATGAGTGGGCAACAGCAGGTTGAGCTATTGTTGCATCTGGTGCAGTATACGTGAGACGAGTGGGTAGCTCCCATATACTCAGTATACATTCTGTGACTGCTGTCTTTCAGTTTTTCGCTCCAGCTGTTGAGTTGTGTTATCCAGCTGTCGAGTTGCTGTTTGAGATCCCTCAGCTTCCAGCTTTTGGTTGTACTTCGATCTCCTGCATAGCATCTGCATATTTATCTACTGCTTTCTGTTTGCTGTATTGTTGCTCTCCGTATTGGGGTTTGACCCCGAGGTCCTCTGGGGCTGCTGTGTTGTTGCCTGCTGGTTGTACAGGTTTTCCAGGATTCACAGCTGGGCGTGGCTTTGATCCAGCTGGTGGTGCCCCAGGTGGTGGATAGAGTGTCCCAGTTAGCGTATAGCATATTACGTATTAGTACTGTCAACCGGGGAATGCCCTGTGCTTTAGTTTCTATTCAGCTGTAGCTTTGTCAGCTGTTGTATTGTTTCTAGTACTTGTAATTGATGTACTGTTGTATTTCGAAATGTAAACTGGGATTATTTTAAGTATTGTACTATTTTAAATTATCTGTTTAAACCGTCAGGCCAAGCGAAAAATTTTAAGCCACTTTTTATTGCTTCCGCTATGTTTCTGCGTGGTTTAACTCTGAGTTGTGCACGAGGCCTGACATCAGCTCTCGCGCAACTATCAGCTTTCACTGTCCAGCTCAGGTTGCGCGCTCAGAACAGTTCAGAGCATTCAGCTCATGATGCTTTATTCAGCATACAATGGTCAGTTCAGCTCACAGGGTGATCCTGCAATCCTCTCTAAGCTGTACGTCTCAATCAGCTTACGACCAAGCTGATAACTTCTAACAGCTCAGGCATTACCCCTGATCTGCCTACCCAGACTCATAATTTCAGCTTGGTTCATCTCATAACCCAGCACAGCTGAACACAATCTAGTCCGTACCTGACAGTTGCACCTTTAAACATATCAGTTCATAAGGTTCTCATCCAGCTTACGGGCAAACTGTCCAGCACAGCTTCACAGTTCAGCTCATAATCTAAGCTGTTCTTCATCAACTGCCAGTCACACACTCAGATCTCGTACGCTGTCCAACTCTCATGTACATCTCAGCTTACAAATTCAAAATTAGCTTTCGCGCATCTCAACAGATCGCGCTCACGAACATAGTTCATCTCTCGCTCAAATCTGATCCTCACCAACAACTTTCATCCTAATATGAGGACTACGAATAGCTCTTGTCTCTACTGTGCATCACTACGAACAGCTCTTGTCTCTACTGTGCATCACCATCAGCTTACGCCCAAGCTGATGTCACCCATCAGCACAGTCCAATTCCCATAATCTGGTCTCTCAGTTCAGGGCTTCCAGCACATCTCTAAGCTGAATCCAACTTACAATCACAGGGGAAAATCCCAAATCTAATCATCTCTAAGCTGTTGTCATCAAAACAGCTCGCGACAGAAACTCAAACAATCACAATGAGGCAGTTCAACCCAGAACTATTCCACCCAGATCACTCATGCCTGATCTGGTATATGCCCTCTCAAAGCTACCAACAGCTTACACCAAATCTTCTAAGCTGATCACTAAGACACTGCCTCCGCTAAACAGCTTACGCGCTACAATTCAGCTCAACGCCTAAACTTGCTGTTCAGCTCATAACCATTCTGCCTAACCAGCTCACACCAAATCTGATCTTGGTTAAGCATCAGAATCCACCAGCAACCCTCTAAGCTGGATCTCCATTCAGTTTCTCACCTAATCTACACACTGAAACAAAACAGCATCAAGGGATGACGTCTTGATAGGATCAATATGGCTCGAAATATAAGCCTAGGAGTTCAGAAGGGGGGGGGGGGTTGAATGAACTCCTTGGTATTTTTAAAATTTTCGAAACCTTTAAAACGATTTGACAAGAACCCGCTTAACTTAAATCCGAGTTACCAGATTTAAGGTATCTCAGTCTTAAATCAGATTTCTCAACTAACAAATATTGTGCAGAAAGAAGTTGATTAATCTATGAACAGTGAAAGCTTAAATAAATGCGATAAGTAAAAGTATAGAGTCAAGAGTTTGTTTATGGAAGTTCGGATATCAATATCCTACGTCTCCCCTTCTTCCTTTTCAGGAAGGTTCCACTAGAAGAATTTGATGTTTACAACCTCTGTAACCACCCAGTCACCGAGCCTCACTAAAGATGAACTCCTAGCAACTCCAATCAACAAGCAGATGTAACTGCTGAATACAACACTTAGAATTTTCTATCAAACGGCTTTGTTAGCACGTTTGTTACAGACTCAACAATGAATGATACAATGAAATATACAACGGTTTGAGACTGTAGATCTTCTGGTTTTTATACTATGAAACACGATTCAACAAGTGAACCAGAAGATGACTCGAAGATTGAAAACAGTTAAGAACAGTGATGAATTCTTCTTCGAGATTAAAGCACTGAACTTCAAAAGATTTTGCAATTTGTCTTTTTCAGTGACTGTGTGAGCTTTTTGTGAATGATAGCGTAGAACCAACAAGCTCAAAAACGATGGAGACGATGAATGGTAGAGTGTTAGAGAGTGTAACAGAGAGCTTCTTCAATTCAAAAATTCCAGCTATTTATACTCTTTGTCTCCAAGGGTCAGTAGATTTTCCTAAGGAAATAAAATCCTTTTTGAATATACGTTCATAGTACAACCGTATATCCTGCTCCACCAAATGATAAATTGCGCTTCGTCAGAGCCAAATTGTCGTATATCCATATTTGAGCAAACGTTATAACGTCCTCTGTATACTGCGTACAATCGTTCAAATAGCTCTGACATTGTCTCCTTAATTCCAGGCATTTGTACGATTTAATCGCAACCATTGATTCTTTCCAATTTGAATATATGATCGTGTTTAAATCGGTTCGACGTTTGCGCCTGAAATCTCTTTCTGTTAAAAACAATTCTTTCTTTCTTAAAGAAGAAGACTATCTTAATGCTGATTTGAGTAAAAGTAGTTGTCAAATCTGAATGCAAGAACTGAATGTAGCAATTGATACTGTTTTGATATCTGAACGCTCTGTTAACCCAAAATCTGAATACTCCCAATAAGTTACTTCTGATTCAAAGTGGCTTTATCCAAAACTGAATACATCCACTTTTGAAGTACTAAGATCTGAGATAACTGAATAGATATTGTTTACTACTGAAATACTCAAACTGAAACATAGATCACAAACTGTTACTCAAATCTGAATGCCCTATGCTTCCAACAATAGATCTTCCACTGTAGCTCACTTCTGAATACACTGTTCCTGAAATCTGAACTGATCCAAAAGGCCAAATCTGTTTCAAAACATCGACCTGACAACAAATAATGATGTCACGACTTCTGAACTTCAATACACTGAAATGACGTCACTACTTCTGAACACTTCGAAATACTGGGATGACGTCACGACTTCTGAAAATCAATTCGCTATGTGATGGTCGACCCGAAATCTGAATTATGCGTAACTGTTAATGACTACAACTTACTGACTGTCCAGATGTTATTTTTTAATACACTTGTCTTATTTTTTTTAATCACCAAAACTAATAAATTTTATCTTAACACGTCTAAGCTGACACACCCTAGATAGTCCGTCAATGCTGATCCAGCTCAAAGATGTTCCACAAGAATAACAAACTCCTCAAAGGCAACTCAGCTTAGGTCACCTACCTGCTTCTCATCCAACAGTACATACATCAGCTTAGAGTGCTTAACTCAGCACACCTCACTCAAATCAGCTTGCAGTGGTCAATCCAGCTCGCGACAGCTTCAGGCCCGCTTATGCCTACATCCTAAACCAGCCCAGACTGCTCCACTGGGTTGGTTCACACTTAGCATCATCAGCTCCTGAACTCAACACAGCACAATGTTACTCTGTCAGCTTGCACCCGAGCTGGTTCAGCTCGCGACTACTCAACAAGATTCCAAGCTGAATTCTACAAACTATACATCCAGTTCCCTCTGAGCTGCTACAGAACTCTAGCAAATCTAAACAACTAACTCTTATAAAATCAGTACAGGCACTGTACCAGGTTGCATAACTATCCAGTACACATCTAAACTGGATTTCTCAAGCTATGTATCCAGCAGACTCCGCAAGGATACAATTCTCTAACAAACACGATTCAACTTGCACGCAAAAGCTCAGCACAGAACACTCCACGAGCTCGCACTCGGGCTAGTCTACAGTGCAACTCTACGCAATATCCCTTATCAACTTAGCACAAACTATAGGATCAGGTCGCATCCCAGCTGGTCCACTCATGTCGATGCTCCCTAAACTGATATCCTCTTGAATACTAAATCATTAGTCTGGACTGATTAAGCCATTAATGACTGGCTAATTACAGTCCTCACAATATACCACAAGAGCCTTAAGTATTTTTTCTACCCAGAAAGAGCTCAACATGAGGCAAAGAATGTGGCTAGAACTGGTAAAAGACTATGATTGCATCATTAGATATCATCCTGGTAAAGCTAATGTAGTAGCAGATGTGTTAAGTAGAAAAGTTGTGGGAATAGCTCAACTATCATTTCAGATACCATTAGCTAATAAAATTGATAGTTTTGAGTTGGAAGTGATTACACAAGAGTGTGTTGCAAGATTAGCTATGCTTACCATCCAGTCTATGCTAAAAGATTGTAGCAGAGAAGGTCAAGCGACGAATGATCAAGTACTCAAATGGAAGCAACAAGACGAAGAGAGAGGTGAAAATATTTATACAACAATAGAAGGAATTGTGAGTTACCAAGACTGATTATGGTACCACGAGCTGATAACTTGCGTGCTGAGATTATGAACGAAGCCCATAACACTCCTTATTCTATTCACCCAGGAGGCACGAAAATGTATAAAGGTTTGCAACAGTTATTTTGGTGGCCAGGAATGAATCATGATATCTCCAATTTCATTTCTGAGTGTTTGACATGCCAAGCATCAACGACCAGCAGGGATGTTAAGACCTCACCCAATACCAATATGGAAATGGGAAAATATTCTATGGACTTTGTAGTGGGATTACCAAGAGCACTCCATGCATTCAACTCTATTTGGTTTATAGTTAATAGATTAACCAAGTCAGCTCACTTTTTACCAGTGAAGACAACTTACGATCTGAATAAGTATGCGGAGCTGTACATAAGAGAAATAGTGAGACTTCAAGGAATTCCAAGTTCAATCGTATCAGATCAAGATCCAAGATTTAATTCTATGTTTTGGAAGATCTTACACAGAGCCATGGGAACCAAGTTAACCTTCAGTACAGCTTTCCATCCGCAAACTGATGGACAATCTGAAAGAGTAATCCAAATACTGGAGGATTTAATTCGTGCATGTACCGTTGATTTTGCAGAAAGTTGGGAATCTAAATTACCTTTAGTTGAGTTCACATACAACAACAGTTACCAGGTTTCAATAGAAATGGATCCATACGAAACTCTGTATGGAAGGAAGTGTAGATCATCAATAAATTGTGATGATGTAGGTGAAATAACTGAAATAGGGCCTGACATTGTAGAACAGATTGCAGAAGCCATCAAAAGATTACGTGATCGTTTGAGGATGGCACAAAGTAGACAAAAGAGCTATGCTGATAGCCATCGTCGCGAGCTGAATTTTGAAGTAGGTGATCATGGTTTCTGAAGATAGCGCCCATGAAAGGTGTAATGAGATTTGGAATAAAAGGTAAGCTGAGTCCCAGATATATTCGCTCGTTCGAAGTTCGCTTAGCTTTGCCACCTAATTTGTAGGCAGTTCACAATGTATTTTGCATATCAGCTCTCAGAAAATATATTTCAAACCTTTCGCATGTGCTAAGGTACTAGCCAATACAACTTGAACCTGATCTGACATATGAAGAAACGCCAGTAAAGATTCTTCTGAGAGAAAACCAAAGGTTAAGAAAAGAAACATCCCTATGATCAAGATCCAGTGGACAAACCACTCAGAAAGGGAAGCAACCTGGGAAGCTGAGGCAGATATGCAAAGTAGCTACCCAGATATGTTTAAGTAAGTAAATTTCGGGGACAAAATTTTTATAAGGATGATATAATTGTAATGCTCATAAATCCATAAATTCACAAATATAAAGTTTAAAGTTTTGAGGGATCTATTTGTAATGCTATTGTCAATCAACTTTCATCTGAGCTGATTCTATTTCATATTGGAGGCACGGTTGCGAGTCCTATACGACCGGTCCAGACAAGCACGGTTCGTTTCATCTTTTACTCGGTTCGGTCTATATTTGTATTTGTTCCTAAAACAGAGTAGCACATTTTAAGAATAGTATCAGTTTAAAAAAATTTGTGTTTCACTCATCAAGGCATTAGAATTTTCATATAAATACTTGCAAACACATCATGCATTCTCGTAAACAAAAACTTCACGTACAGGAAAACTTTTGAAGCGGTGCTCTCTATAAACAAGAAATCGACCAAAGTTTCAAACTTTTCAAAGGGACCGATCGTGTTTGTGTGCTGTTCGAGTCGGCTAAATATATGTTAATCTTCGGCATTGTGAAGGCAAGTAAACACTATTTCTTGCTACACTTTTGAAAGCATATATTGTTTCTGCTTGCATGTTTGTATGAGTTAAGGTTTGAAAAATGTTTCTTTAAAGTTCTTCAAACACAGTGGAGTTTAAGACGTTTTCTTTGAAGTTTTGATTCAGAAAAGTTAGTTAGATAATGGTTGATGATGTTCGTTCAATTTCTTCCTGAGTTTATGGGATGTTCTTCAAGCAGCTTACGTATTTTTCTTTCAGTAGCTTACAAGCAACTTAGATCTTCTTGTTTTCTGGAATTTTCCTTAGATACTTTTTATTTATTCAGACTAAGGAAATCATCCAATCTGGTAGCTGTTATTGAGCTAAGTTCGGGATATGCTTATTCTCGAGCTGGTTTTCAAGTCACGATTTGATTTCATTGTCCAGCTCGTTTACGATCTGATATCATTGTCCATTCTACTCATGATCTGATTGTTCGATCTGAGTTGACTTTATTTGACCAAATAGCCCAGAGCTGGTTTTTGTTCTGAACCAGTACGCCTGCGTGCTGATCATACTCCGAGCTAATCTAGCTTAGGTTCTTTCTGGACTCATACAGAAATTCTAAATTCGATTCTTTGTTTCTTTAGCTTTGATTCTAAGGTATAACTTCAATCTATTCATACTTATATCCATTGCAATAGATAGTCCATCAGCTCAGAGCTTTGCTGCTCCTTATTCGTTTCTGTAGTCCGAGCTGATTTCAATTTTCTTCTTCAATTGAACTCTGATGAACTCCCAATAGCTTCGAACATAAAAATAGTTTTTAAAACAACAAATCATTTCTGAAGAAGAATTTTCAAGGTTTAAAGTGATTTATGACAAAGGTAACAGACGATCACATAGGAAGGGTGAGGACGTTGGCCGACGAACCAGTGTGACCCTTCACACTGGAAGGGACCAAGATTATGGTTGATAAACTATAATCCCTTCCACAGTATATTTGGGATTTTCCCAGTTCCTGATTTCATATGATAGCTTGATCAAGTAACATTGACCTAAGGAAAGCTTCTGCGCCATAATTCAATAGAAAATAAGAATAGAGCACAAGGTGGTTCATAAATATAAATATTTATGTTACTTCCTTTTAAAGATCAGTAAATGTTTTTAGTACGTTTTCAAACATGTGCAGTTATGCTTTCGCAGTTTTAAGTTTACCAAATTACAGTACTCAGCTTATCAACTTTTAATTTCTAGCAGCTTACGAGCTTTGAGATACAGTAACAGTTATTGTCATGCCTGTATTCCATGCCTTTGTTATTCCATATTTTTTGTTGAGCCCCTAGGCTCACTAGTTTTCTTCAGTGCAGGTGATGGAAATTAAACGAAGCTGGATGGTGTGAGCTGAATCAGATCGGGGGTGTTTATCATGGACATTCGCTTCCGTGATGTTCTCAGTTTTCAGTCTTTTGTTGTATAGTATATTAAGATTCAAATTTTGAACATTTCAGATTACTTCCTCGTTAATTCAATGTAATCTGAATAGATTCGTATCTCTGATTATATATAAAGTTCCGCAGTTAAGAAATTCTTTGATATGATTTACAATATGTTCTTATATACCTCGCGGTCTAAAATTTTAAAGAAGTTGCAAATCAGCCCAGAACGAATTTGTAACGCCCCAAAAATCCATAGGACCACATTTGTGCATTTTACTAATCTTTTGGGCCATTTTGGCAATTTTAAATGTTATGTGTCTGCTGAATTGTTGATATCAGCAGGTAAGATGCGCTGCGGCTGGTTCCAGCAGATGACTCCAAGGAGCGATGCACAAACTGATTTTTAAATCGATTGGAAAATGTTTTAAGTTGGTGAAATGCTTTCTTTAAGAGAAGGTTTGGTGTTTTACAAATTAAAATGATATGATGGCAATTTTACTAAATTTTAAAGGTGTGTCATGCTTGATTTCTCAAGTAGCTTGCAACTAATCCCTTTCATATAAAAACCTGTTTTCAAAGTAAGATTTTCATCATTTGCAAAGAAAAGTTTTAAAGTGTTCTTCAAAGAAATTCCAGAAGAGTTCGTGCGTTGCTCAAAGGGAGGATTTCTGCGGGAATTAGCTGTTGTCATAAAGCTTTGTTTAAAGGCAAGTAAAAGCTGATCCTTTGCTACACCATTTGAAGCATATATTGTGTTTTTATGGATCTGCTTGCCTGTATGATATTGATATATTTAAAGTTCATGTTTTAAATGATTTAGACATGATAAGGAAAGAAAGATGGGTTCAAAAATGATGTTTTGATGTTTATGATGCTTCCAGTATGATTTCCAGAAAGTTTATGAAGTTTTAAAGGTACTGATGATTCGAATTCATTTCAAGAAATGTTATGAATGTTCTTCTCGAAATAGCGGTGATATCAGAATTTGATAACTGTGTAATCGGTAGTTGTTGGTATTTCCAGAAAGTTTATGAAGTTTTAAAGGTACTGATGATTCGAATTCATTTCAAGAAATGTTATGAATGTTCTTCTCGAAATAGCGGTAATATCAGAATTTGATAACTGTGTAATCGGTAGTTGTTGGTTGAATCATTGGTATGGTTTGATAGGCAAC
>KQ989535.1:134651-190711 GCA_001598015.1 Dorcoceras hygrometricum | reverse complement strand
TTAATATCAGCAGTTTTTTTCCTTTGATTAGGAATCAGCAGCTGCATTGTGATTTTAAATTCAGCAGCTGTATTTTCCTTAGTTAGAATCCAGCAGTTGCATTGTCTACATAAAAATCAGCTGATGCACTGTTCATCAGCAGATGCATTCTATAGTGATAATTCAGCAGTTGTTTTCAAGTACTGTTCATTCCAGCTGGTATTAGTCTTGCGACTGGTACTATTCCTTGCTACTGGTTTTCTTTCAACCAGTTCCATTTTAACGATATGTTTCCAAAGTCGAATCCATACTCAGTAAAGTTTTAAAATGGGAAGCAAATGTTTTAAATAATGGAACCCGATGTTTTACAGAAATTTTTAAAGAAAGATTGTTAAGGAACGAAAGATGTTTTAGATTATGGCATAGATAGTTAAGGTCACCAAGGAGAAGGGTGAGCAGTTGTCGAAGATGTCGACTGCCCTTTCATATGAGCTATATGCTAAACTGATATCGGGAGTCATTTTGATCAAAGTGCAAATTGGACCACATAGAACTTATATGCCATGATCAACTGAAAATGAAATTGAAAGAAATGAGAAGCTGGGCTATCATCCCCTGTTTCTGCTATTGAATGTTTACTGAAATGTTTACGAAAATGACATTGTATATTGAAGTTCCTTAACATATGCATTGCACAGATGTCTGCCTGCGTTTTACGAAATTGTTACTACTCAGGTTTTACTTGCTGAGCCTTTAGGTTCACTATCTTTTAAAATGGTGCAGGTACGACAACTGGTGGAGGAACAGCAGGTGAAACTTGAAATCAGCAGATGGGTGGCGTTGTGTTTATCCAAGGCCTACGTTTTCCGTGTCTAAGTTGTATCGTTTTGAATAGATTGTACTGTATTAGATCAGTAGCAACGGTTGTATATTTACTTAGAATAGCAGCTGTTGTAATCGCAATTGCAAATTATCAATACAAACTGTTTTTCCGCAAATATTTTTAGCAGTTGGCGCGCAACTTAAGTACCTGCTGACTCTTGAGCTTGTTGTTTATTTTGTTCTTTTCAAGTTATAGGAAATACAGCCTATAGCGAATTATCTTTTAGCCCTTCTTTTATTCGAAAATTTTTATTTACCCAATTCTCGTGGCCCCGTTGGGTTCGGGCGTCACAGAATTGTAATATTTTGTGCACCTTATCTGTTTATTTATTTAAGATTTTTTGGATCGGGGTTTTATAGAATCTGTATGTGAGAAATATTACAGTGTAAAATCTCACTCTCTCAAATATTTTCTCACACACTGGGAGGTGCTTCTTTTTAAGCTGATATCTTCATCTTCTTCCCAAGTTGTGCATTCGACTATAGTGATTGTGAGTTTAAGCTATCGGCTGTGCAGCAGCTCACACCTGGGCGCCAGCTCTCAGCTTGTACACCAGCTGCCACCTGAGTGTATCAGCTCTCAATTATGCACATGCCCTCGCTCTCTACTTCACCAGTTTAGCTCGTGATATATAAAGCCTCTGTGCTGATGTTACCGTTGGACACAAGTTCCTAGCAATTGAAAAGCTTCTATAAAGTTTTTGAAATTGTTGTACCTAATGTCTTCGTCATTGAATGCGTTTTAGGATTTGTTGATTTTGAACATGTGAGCTCTGTGTTGGATCTGTGTTTACAAATCAGAATCTTAATTTTGATTAACACAAAACCTATTGTTACTTTACTTATAGTTTAAATTAAGTGCGCATGATGCGAGCTGGAAGAAAAACCGGATCAAGGAGATGTCTAAGCTGGAACAACAATGGGACGCCCAAGCTAGTATAGTAGAAGAAATCTGAGCTAGAACAGTGAGGGGAAAGCCCAAGCTGGTTCAGCAAAGAATAACCAGATCGCAGAGGAAACCCAAGCTAGTTCACCAGCTTGGAGCAAGAGCAGCACAAATCAGCTCAGAGATGTACAAATGAGTAGATCAGATCAGAGCAGATCAGAATATTCAAGAGCAGCTCAGAATGAAGAGCAAATCATTTTAGAGAAATTGCAACAAGAACAGTACAGATAAAGAAGCAACCAGCTCAGAGAAGCGACCGGCTCAGAGTAACGAAGAGACCAGCTTAGAGCAAAGCAGTTTGAACACAAGTATTTTGGATATTATATTGCGCGTTCAAACTTATTTGCTGTATTGTCCAATACGATGTTTACAGGGCTCAAAATCAGCAATGGCTGCAGAGCATTTGATGTAATGGAGCTTAAAGCCAAGAAAGCCTGCGAAGCATTAAATGACAAATGACACAAGGTACAACAATGTCAGAACTTTTCAGAAGCCTTTACAACGGCTACATCTTTGTGTCCAACGGATATAACTGCAAGAGGCTACAAATATTGAAGAAGACAGTGAACAGTAAAAGAGATGCAAGATATGCAAGATGAGCAAAAAAGATATACAAGTACAGTAAGGCACAAAACAGAGGGCTAAGATTGTACAACAGTCGAGGGCTTGTGATAGGATCGAAAATAGGAGGTGTTCATGAGCTCTGCCACAACTCACGTAGGCACACAGCCCAAACACCAAACCCGTAAGTTACGTGCATTTTAAAAGTTGTTTTAAAAAATTTAAAAACCAACACGCAACTATGAAACCAGATCAGCGTGAAGCTGGATCAACAACTCTACGAGCTGGTCCAGATTTTCAGCAGCTCTGTGAGCTGGTTTAACACAGACGATCTGATTCCTTAAATCTTGAGCTACAATAGCTCAGTGTTCTTGAATTTTTGTGCATCGAGATACAGATTGAGTAATGAATTAAAATCATGCGGAAATAACTCAAACTGAACTCTTATATTCGAAAGCTCATTTACGGTTTTATGCATAGTAAACAGATATGCAATGCGTGAATGTAAATGCAGTAAGCAGTAAAGAAATACACTGCAATTTGTTTATGGAAGTTCAGAGCTGAATCTCCTACGTCGCCCCTTCTTTTGTAATCGGGAAGGATCCACTAGAAGACTTTGATTGCAGCGACTCTCGCTACAACCCACTCCTACGACCAGCAGTCGCAAGAACTCCTAGCAACCACCACTGCACACTAAGCCCGCAAGCTGTGTGTCTAACATCACTTCTTTTATGTCTTAGTGAGAAAGACTACAGACACTTTTTAACATCTCAGTGCGAAAGACAACTAGACTTGTTTAACGTCTCTGTCCAAAGACTACAATAGAGAGTTTTTAATTTACATTCACTCTAATCCGTTTCGCTCAACTCTCAAGTATATGAGTGAATGTGTATGTGTGTGATTTATAGTGTAAGTGCAATCTCCCAAAGATGAAATCTCACACACTGAGAAGTGCTCCTCTCTGAGCTGGTCTCTTGATTTCTTCCCAGGGTTGTGCCGTAGACTTGTATTTTGTTTTATCTTGTGCACACCCACTCTCTCTACTTGGCCCTGCATCTCTTCTTTCTCCTGCTCTTGATATATAAAGCCACTTAGCAGATTTGCCCGTTGGACACAAGCTTGTAGCCGTTTGAAAAGTCTTTTGACACTGTTGTATTTGTGTCCTTTGGATTTTAATGCGTGCAGGCTTTATTTGACTTGAGCTCTTTTCATCGGTACTTTTGCAGCCTTTTCTAGCTTCGAGCTCTACTTGTCTCGATCAAACAAATCAGTTTGTCTTTTAGTATCCTGAGATCAAACTAATTTTGATCTGGCGCATGGCTTCTGATTTTCTTTACCAGCTGGTGTCCTTCCAGCTGGTTTTCTTCAGTCGTTTCCATCCTGAGCTGGTTGCTTCACTTGGCTTGTTCCCCAGCTTTACTCAATTCCCAGCTGGTTTCCTTCCAGCTGGTTGATTCTTTCATTTCAAGAGTCTTCCTCTATCTACATCTGTGAGATCAGCCTTCTTCACAGATATCATACGGCCAGCAGGTTTCTCTGCTCCGAGCAAACTGATTTAGCTGATCTTAATCATCTTCAGATCTTAGAGTTCCTTTATCTAGAAAATTCTTCCCCATTTTATGACTGTTCATGACTTTGCTAGATATAGTCACTATTTCCTTGATCTGCCTTTAAACATCTTGTCCAGCTGGTTTGACCTTAACCAGCTGGTCTCTAATCTGTCCTCTATATCTGGGCAGACTCTTCATTTGAGCTATTCTCTTAAGCTGGTCTGCTTCAGAGATCTTCTGGATCAATGCTGAGCTTTGATAGTGTGCTCATCCAGCTCGCATCTTTCTTTCATACCAGCTTGGCTCAATTGAGACTGATCGAGTACCCATTGCATACAGATTCTTCCTCTGCTCCAATGTACGGGGGTCACCTCGAGCTCGTTTAGCCTCTCATTAAAACAGTTCAGCTCTGCACTTGAACACCACGCTTGTACGCTGCACTTGATCTGCGCTTGAGCCGTTTTGCACTTCATCTCTCTGCTCTTGAACTCTGCTCTTCAATTTCATCAAGCTGGTGAACCAGCTTGATGCTTCCTGCGCTCTGGATTCCTGCAGAACCTGCATAGCCTCCCATGTTGGACCAGCTTGTCCCTTAACCGTTCCAACTTAGATGTTCTTTGCTCGACCAGCTTGGGCGTCCCCTCACTGTTCCAGCTTGAACATCTCCTTGTTTCTTCAAACAAGTGCACCGCACATCGCAGAAAAGCCGTTAGTCAAATATAAGTAGGTTTTGTGTTAATCAAACCTTAGATTCTGATCTATAGATACAGATCCAACAATCTCCCCCTTTTTGATTTACACAAAACCTGAATAAACATATGTGCAACATATGCACATATGTTTATGCTCAGAAATATTTCTCCCCCTTTTTGTGGGAATAAAAATGGTTTCAAAATCAAGTCTCCCCCTATATGTTTAAAACAAAACTCCCCTAAACAGAGCATGGGGATATTTTTATTTTAAAATCAAAGTTATTTTCGGAGGGACGACAATTTGTGAAATCAAGTGCATGAGATTTTGAAGACAGAATCTATGCTACTCAAAGGTTCTAATTTATTTAGACCAAAGGAGCAATAGAAGATTCAACTCACAGAATCTCTTCCATTTTACCCTAGGATATAGCCTCGCCAGCCCTAGAGATCTTGGCATCCACAGATCTCGTGCAATCTGTCAGCTCGTCGGAACAGATATTGCTGCACTTTCCTTTGGAGAAACTGCTCTGCAATTCAATAGGCATTGCTCCCCCTATCCATATAAGATGAGTTTTGAAAGACCTAAAAATTTTGTAGCATAGACAAGCTTTCGAAGGACTATCAGAGCAGACAAAATTTTAAAACCATTTAAAACATTTTCGAAGAAAAATGCACTATTCAAGAATAACCTGCTCTGATATCAATTGATAGGATCGAAAATAGAGGGTGTTCATGAGCTCTGCCACAACTCACGTAGGCTCTCACACAGCCCAAACACCAAATCCGTAAGTTACGTGCATTTTAAAATTTGTTTTAAAAAAAAAGTTAAAACCAGCACGCAACTGTGAAACCAGATCGGTGTGAAGCTGGATCAACAGCTCTACGAGCTGGTCCAGATTTCCAGCACCTCTACGAGCTGGTTTAACACAGACGATCTGATTCCTTAATTATTGAGCTGCAATAGCTCAGTGTTCTTGAATGTTTGTGCATCGAGATACAGAATGAGTAATGAATTAAAATCATGCGAAAATAACTCAAACTGAACTCTTATATTCGGAAGCTCATTTATGGTTTTATGCATAGTAAATAGATATGCAATGCGTGAATGTAATGCAGTAAGCAGTAAAGAAATACACTACAATTTTTTTATGGAAGTTTGGAACTGAATCTTATAAGTCTCTCCTTATTCCGTAATCGGGAAGGATCCACTAGAAGACTTTGATTGCAGCGACCATCGCTACAACTCACTCCTACGACCAGCAGCCGCAAGAACTCCTAGCAACCAACACTGTACACTAAGCCCGCAAGTTGTGTGCCTAACATCACTTCTTTTATGCCTCAATGAGAAAGGCTACAGACACTTCTTTAACGTCTCAGTGCTAAAGACAACTATACTTGTTTAACGTCTCTGTCCAAAGACTACAATAGAGAGTTTTTAATTTACATTCACTCTAATCCGTTTCTCTCAACTCTCAAGTATATGAGTGAATGTGTATGTGTGTAATATTTACAGTGTAAGTGCAATCTCCCAAAGATGAAATCTCACACACTGGGAAGTGCTCCTCTCTGAGCTGGTCTCTTGATGTCTTCCCAGGGTTGTGCAGTAGAATTGTATTCTGTTTTAGCTTGTGCACACCGACTCTCTCTACTTGGCGCTGCATCTCTTCTTTCTCCTGCTCTTGATATATAAAGCCGCGTAGCATATTTGCCCGTTGGACACAAGCTTGTAGCCGTTTGAAAAGTCTTCTGACACTGTTGTACTTGTGTCCTTTGACTTTTAATGCGTTGCAGGATTTATTTGACTTGAGCTCTTTCCATCGGCGCTTTTGCAGCCTTTGCTAGCTTCGAGCTCTGTTTGTCTCGATCAAATAAATTAGTTTGTCTTTTAGTATCCTGAGATCAAACTAATTTTGATCTGACGCATGGCTTCTGATTTGCTCTACCAGCTGGTGTCCTTACAGCTGGTTTTCTTCAGTCGTTTCAATCCTGAGCTGGTTACTTCACTTAGCTTGTTCCCCAGCTTTACTCAACTCCCAGCTGGTTTCCTTCCAGCTGGTTGATTCTTTCATTTCAAGAGTCTTCCTCTATCTGCATCTGTGAGATCAGCCTTCTTCATAGATATCATACGGTCAGCTGGTTTCTCTGCTCCGAACAAACTACTTTAGCTAATCTTCATCATCTTCAGATCTTCGAGTTCCTTATCTAGCAAATTTCTTCCCCATTTTATGACTATTCATGACTTTGCTAGATAGAGTCCCTACTTCCTTGATCTGCTCTTGAACATCTTGTCCAGCTGGTTTTACCTTAACCAGCTGGTCTCTAATATACCCTCTATATCTGGGCAGACTATTCGTTTGAGCTTTTCTCTTAAGCTGGTCTGCTTCAGAGATCTTCTGGATCAATGCTAAGCTGTAACAATGTGCCCATCCAGCTCGCATCTTTCCATACCATCTTGGCTCAATTGATACTGTTCGAGTACCCCTTGCATACAGATTCTTCCTCTGCTCCAATGTACGGGGGTCACCTCGAGCTCGTTTAGCCTCTCATTAAAACAGTTCGGCTCTGCACTTGAACACCACGCTTGTACGCTGCACTTGATCTGCGCTTGAGCCATTCTGCACTTCATCTCTCTGCTCTTCAATTTCATCAAGCTGGTGAACCAACTTGATGCTTCATGTGCTCTGGATTTCTGCAGAACCTGCATAGCATCCCATATTGGACCAGCTTGGGAGTTCCCTCACCGTTCCAACTTAGATTTTCTTCGCTCGACCAGCTTGGTCGTCCCGTCACTGTTTCAGCTTGAACATCTCTCTGTTTCTTCAAACAAGTGCACTGCACATCGCACAAAAGCCGTTAGTCAAATATAAGCAGGTTTTGTGTTAATTAAAACTTAGATTCTGATCTGTAGAAACAGATCCAATAGCTTGATCACCCAGATGAAAGCAAGTGTTCAAGCTAGTCCAGTGCCCAGGTGTGAGTTGGTACATTGCCGAAGAGCTTCAATGAGATATTCATTGATTGCACAATCAGGAAAGACAACGAATTATCATCTTTGAGAAGCACTTCCCAGTGTGTGAGAATACATTTGCGAGTGAGTGTAAACTGTAATTTCTCACACACGATTCACTCACATACATACGAGAGACGTGTGAAACAGAATAGATGAGTGAATCAAAAACACAATATTCATTATTGTCTTTCGCACTGAGACGTTAAAGAAGTGTGTGTAGCCTTTCTCACTGAGGCAGTAACGAGTGAATTAGACACATGTAGCTTGCGGGCTGGTGTGCAGTGGTGGCTAGGAGTTCTTGCGGCTGCTGGTTGTAGGATCGGGTTGCAGCGGGGGTCGCTGTAATCAAAGTCTTCTAGTGGATCCTTCGGATTGCGGAAGAAGAGGAGATGTAGAGATTGAGCTCCGAACTTCCATAAATAAATTCAGTGTACATTTTCTTTACTGCTTACTGCATTTACATTCACGCGTTGCATATTTGTTTACTACGCATAAAATCGTAAATGAGCTTTCGAATATAAGAGTTCATTTTGAGTTGTTTCCACATGAATATAATTCATTACTCAATCTGTATCTCGGTGGACAAACTTTCAAGAACACTGAGCAATTGGAGCTCAAGATAAAATGACCAGACTGTCTATGTTAAACCAGCTCGCAGAGCTGTTGGTGATCCGGACCAGCTCGCAAAGCTGTCAGTCCAGCTTCACCCTGATCTGGTTCATAGTTGCGTGTTGTTTTCAACTCTTAATTTTTAAAATGCACGTAACTCATGGGGTTTGTGTTTGGGTTGTGTGAGAGCTACGTGAGTTGTGGCAGAGCTCACAAACCCCCCCTCAAAATTCGATCCCAACAAGTGGAACAATTGGTATCAGAGCAGGTTGTTCTTGAAAGAGCGTTTCAAATTTAAAATTTTTAAGGCTTTAAAATCGTTTTCAGCTCTGAAGTCTTTTCTACGAAAGCTTGTCTGTGCTACAAAACTTTTAAGGCTTTCAAAACTCACTTTATATAGATAGGAGGAGTAACGTTATTGAACTTCAGAGCAGCTTTCTCGAAAGGAAAGTGCAGCAATATCTATTTCGACGAGCTGACAGATTGCGCGAGATCTATGGACAACAAGATCTCTAGGTTTGGCGAGGCTAAAACTTAGGAAAAAATGGAAGAGATTCTGTAATTTGAATCCTATATTACTTCTCTGGTCTAGATAGATGATATTTTCATGTGGCACAGATTCTGTTTTTCAAACCTCATGCATCACTTTCGGAATGGTTGTGATTTCAAAAATTAAAATCCTCGTGCTGGTAAGGGGGAGCTTTATTAAATATTAAGAGGGAGACAAGATTTTGGAACCTTTTTTGATTCCCACAAAAAGGGAGAAAAATTTTGAAATCGTTATTTCATGCATCTGTTTATTCAGGTTTTGTATAAATCAAAAAGAAGGAGATTGTTGGGTCTGTGTTTACATATCAGAATCTTAATTTTGATTAACATAAAACCTGTTGTTATTTTACTAACAGTTTAAATTAAGTGCGCAGGATGCGAGCTGGAAGAAGAACCAGATCAAGGAGATGTCTAAGTTGGAATAGCAAGGGGATGCCCAAGCTGGTACAGTAGAAGACATCTGAGCTGGAACAGTGAGGGGACGTCCGAGCTGGTTCAGTAAAGAATAACCACATCGCAGAGGAAACCCAAACTGGTTCACCAGATTGGAGCAAGAGCAGCACAGATCAGCTCAGAGATGTAGAGATGAGTAAATCAGATCAGAGAAGATCAGAATATTTAAGAGCAGCTCAGAACGAAGAGCAGATCATTTTAGAGCAGTTGCAACAAGAACAGTACAGATAAAGAAGCAACCAGCTCAGAGTAACGAATAGACCAGCTCAGAGCAAAGCAGTTTGAACACAAGTATTGTGGAGATTGTATTGCGAGTTCAAACTGATTTGCTGTATTGTCAAATACAATGTTCATAGAGCTCAAAGTCAGCAATGGCTACAGAGCATTTAATTTAAAGGAGCTTAAAGTCAAGAAAGCCTGCAAAGTATTAAACGACAAAGGACACAAGGTACAACAATGACAGAACTTTTCAGAAGCCTTTACAACGGCCACATCTTTGTGTCCAACGAATAGAACTGCACAAGAGGCTACAAATATTGAAGAAGACAGTGAACGGTAACAGAGATGCAAAAGATGCGCGAAAAAGATATACAAGTGCAGTAAGGCATAAAACAGAGGGCTATGATTGAGCAGCAGTCGAGGGCTTGAACACTCGGTGACAGCAGGTGTTCAAGCTGGTCCAGTGCCCAAGTGTGAGCTGGTACACTGCCGAAGAGCTTCAATGAGATATTCATCGACTGCACAATCAGGAAAGACAATGAGTTATCAGCTTTGAATAAGCACTCCCAATGTGTGAGAATACATTTGCGAGTGAGTGTACACTATAATTTCTCACACACGATTCACTCACATACATACGAGAGATGTGTGAAACAGAATAGATGAGTGAATCAAAAACACAAACATTCATTGTTGTCTTTCGCACTGAGACGTTAAAGAAGTGTGTGTAGCCTTTCTCACCAAGGCAGTAAAGAAGTGAGTTAGACACACGCAGCTTGCGGCCTGGTGTGCAGTGGTGGCTAGGAGTTCTTGTGGCTGCTGGTTGTAGGATCGGGTTGCAGCGAGGGCCGCTATAATCAAAGTCTTCTATTGGATCCTTCCCGATTGCGGAAGAAGAGGAGATGCAGGAGATTGAGCACCGAACTTCCATAAAAAAATTCACAGTGTACATTTTATTTACTGCTTACTGTATTTACATTCACGCATTGCATAATTATTTACTATGCATAAAACCGTAAATGAGATTTTGAATATAAGAGTTCATTTTGAGTAGTTTCCGCATGATTTTAATTCATTACTCAATCTGTATCTGGATGCACAAACTTTCAAGAACCCTGAGCTATTGCAGCTCAAGATAAAATGAACCAGAATGTCTGTGTTAAACTAGCTCGCAGAGCTGCTGGTGATCCGGACCAGCTCGCAAAGCTGTTAGTCCAGCTTTACACTGATCTGGTTCATAGTTGCGTGCTGTTTTCAACTCTTAATTTTTAAAATTCATGTAACTCACGGGATTGGTGTTTGGGCTGTGTAAGAGCCTACGTGAGTTGTGGCAGAGCTCATGAACCCCCCCCCCCGAAATTCGATCCCAACAAGCGGTATCGGGGCGTCTTTATGATCTGGTACCCCGTGTAACGGGACCAACACTTTATCTCGATCAGACAAATTAGTTTGTCTTTTAGTATTTTGAATAAAGCTTGTACAAACTAATTCGTCTGAGCTTATCTCCTTCTGGTCTGGTCGAAGCTTCATTCTAATCTGATCTTTTTTGTCGAAGCTTCGATTTACTCGATCATGCTCTTCTCTAAGCTGCTCTGAGCTTATCTGCTCTAAGCTGTTCTAAGCTGATCGACTCTCTCCTGATTCTATCTGTGTTGCTCTGTTCTGTTAAGCTCTAAGCTGATTCTGGTCATTTCTCTATGCTGAATGCTCTTGAACTCATCTAATCTGTTCTACATGTCTGTTGAGCTGATCTGGTCTAAGCTGATCTTGCTCTGCTGTTTCGGCTTAGACCTCTAAGTTGATCTAATTGATGTCTTTGTCCTGTGCTGTTCCAGCTTAGGCGTTCTCAGCTGATCTGAACTGATTCTGCTCTGAGCTATTTTGGCGCTTCTCATCTAAGTTGCTCTTGTTCTCATCTGTTCTTATCTGCTCTAAGCTGATTCTGTCTGAGCTGCTTATCTGAGCTGATCTCCCGATCTGATCTGTACTAAGCTCTGAGCTGCTCTTGTAAGCTCTAAGCTGATCTGATTCTATCCACGCTTCTAATCTGATCTGAACTGCTTCTGATCCCTGAAAGAGTTCCTCTCTAAGCTGATTCTAATCTGATCTGTTATTGCACTTCAACTTACCTGTGCCGATTCTGTTCTGTTCTGCCTTGAGCTGAATCTGAACTGCTTCTCTGAGCTGATTCAGCTTATCCCGCGCGCTCAAGTAAATCGTCAGAATCATAAGAACAAGTTTTGTGTTTATCAAAATTTAGATCTGATCTGCTGCGCTGATCCAACATATGTCAGTGAATTAAACATCCCTATATTTTTTATTAATTTTTCACGTATAGTAAATAAGTTAAAATACATATGTATTATATATTATAAAATGACAAAAAAGAAAAATACTATTTAATAAGTTC
The DNA here is from genome assembly GCA_001598015.1 of Dorcoceras hygrometricum. Lineage (NCBI taxonomy): Eukaryota > Viridiplantae > Streptophyta > Magnoliopsida > Lamiales > Gesneriaceae > Dorcoceras > Dorcoceras hygrometricum. The sequence goes on along the minus strand of KQ989535.1, from coordinate 178,851 downwards.
GTATTGAATATGTTAAAACTTTAAAATTATATATATGTATATGTATATATATTTATTTATATATTTCTTTCTTTAAAAAATAACATATGAAAATAATATTATTTTTAGAAATGTCATTTTATTTACTAATACAAATGTTATGGTTACTTAAATTTTTTGATATATTTAATGAATAGATTTAATTTTTAAAACATTATGATAAAAATAAGCGAAAACAAGGAAAACAATGCTTTTTTGTTATGTTTCCAGAATCCGGGAGTTTAAAGCCCAGTTCTGATTTTACTTTAAAAAAAAAAAAACTATTCGTGTACTTTTACATTTTCTGAATACGCAGTTCTAATACACTGATTCAGAATCTGTAGTTCTAATACATAGATTTTGATTCCGTGTTTCCTGTGATATTTTGTTGAACAGTCGCAACCTTCCGCCTGTAAATACGCTCACAATCTGTACTTCTTATACGTTCAAATCTATACTTATTCGTTCATTTCTTTCCAACAATTCACTCCGAAAAACAGGTAAGTATCATATTAAATGTAATATTTTTTAATTCTCAAATTTTATTTTCGTATATATTTATAGTTTTTTATATATTGGCATCAAAGTCGCTACATCATCCACTTCGTGTCAATGATAATAAGGTAATAATTGTGTATATTTAATATTTTATGATTTCAAATACATCATAGTTTTATTGTCACCAATCGGTGTTGCAGTATGTTTTTCTCAACGGTTGAATTTTAGATATTGAATATTTATAATATATTTTATTTTTAAACTCTATTTTGTTATATTTAATTTAAATTTGTCATTGTGATTGTTATTTATTATTTACAATTAAAGCAATCATTAGTATTTTGTTCAGATTTATGTGAGTAATTGAAAAATAGGGTGATTGAGTTCTTCTCATGAATTTCTCAAACTTTTTAACGAAGAAGAACATTGCATCGTTGCTGATCTACTCAAGTGTCTTCTATGGCTTTTCTTCTGTTGTAGCTAAGGCTTTTGTTGGTTGAGACGTGGAAGGTCATTCTTCCTATCTCGTTTCCAGTCAAAACTCATTGGCCTTTAAATCAGCAAATAAATCATGCAGCTCCAGCTTATTGAGGTCCTTTGGACTCTCTCATTGCCATAGTCTTTACATCCCACTCTCTGGGAAGAGCTCTCCTTGCTTTCGGGGCCACCTTCCTATTAGTATACTCTTTTCCAAGGGCTATGAGCTCAATCACTATGCTGCTGAAGCATTCATCAAATTCGGTCATCGTTTCTCCAGCCTTCATTTTAATTGAGTCAAATTTATGAGTGGCCACAACAAGCTTGTTTTCTCTGGTCTACTCGTTCCCTTCACATAGCTGGGTGAGCTTCTCCTATATTTCTTTTGTTGTGGTGCACATATTGATCTTACTGAACATGTTCTTGTCTAGTATTTTGTATAGAATGTCTTAGCAACATTATCCAAGTTGTATTTTCGCTTGTCCTCTGCTGTCCATTTTAGTCTAGGCTTTTCAAGCATATTTGGAGCCCCATCAAAGATTGCAATAGCAGTATTCATCTTCATAATTTTTATTGGTCCATCTCTGATGATGAACCACATATCATTGTCTTGTGCAGCTAAATGTGTTTGCATATGAATTTTTCAGTTATCATAATCTTCTTTTGAATACATAGGAATTTTGTTTAAATGATGTAGATGGTGCTACATTAAAAAGATATGTGAAATGATTATGAAAGTTCGATAGACTGAGTTTCTCCGCTCTGATACCACTTGTTGGGATAAAAAATAGTAAGTTTGTAGTTTATAAGGGGGGTTGAATAAACTCCTTTAAAAATTCTGTTTTCAAAAAGTTTGCAAATCAGTTGAGTTAACAGTCAAATTCACGTACTTAGTCACTCTGTTTTTCTTGTACAATAAAAGTATTTTATGCGAAAAAGTTCAATTAAAAAGTGAACATAAAATTAATGCGTGAAATAAAGATGATAGAATCAACGATTTGTTTATGAAAGTTCGAAGCAATGCTTCTACGTCTCCCCTTCTTCCTAACAAGGAAGGATTTCCACTATAAGACTTTGATTAAAATACAGAGTATCCTAATCCGATCAGTTAGGACACACCTGAGCTGAACTCCTAGTCTCACAATACAGCAGGTCGCAAGCTGTGTTTATAATTTTTTTAGGGCTCTCTCAAAAATAGGAATTTAATACAAAGACGTTTCCGAACGAGCTGAAGACTTATTGAGAGATGAATAGAAAAGCTTTCTGAGCTATTTTGGTTTGAGTTGCTAAGGATCGTAGAAATTTTGTGTCGCGTCTATTTTTGTAAACTGATTAGCTTCTCCAATTTATACTCTTTGGATCCAACGGTAATAAATGTTACATGTAGACACGTCGTATAGATCCAAATGATTTGTCTTGAGTATATAATGTTTGTACTGTTCTTTGTACAACTACATTAATGCTTTCCTCTTTTAGCATACATTCGGCCGTTCTCAGTTGATACCAGATCTTTGCCTATCTTGAATTTATTAAAAGTAGTCCAAACGACTATAAGAGATCCTGAGAAGTCAACAGATCAATTCGAGCTAACTGTCGGATACGGATTGTACCCTAAGTTCCCTGATATGAGCTTCTAGCTGATAATCTCCGAGCTGATGGCTTCTGAGCTGATCTGAACATCTAAACTGATTAAGCCAAACTCTGATTTGAATACCTTGAGCTAAGTTGTCTTTACTCAACTTAGCTCCGATCTGATATGAATAAGCAATACAGTAAACTCTGACCTGATCTGATCGTTTATGTAACGACCAACTTTTTCTAGACTGGAATTTAATAATTTTGGGGTTTGAATTGAATGATATTCAAAGTTTGTACTTAGTCCAAAAATAATCAACCAAATAGTTCTGGACTAAATTGAAAAATTATTATAAAAAATTCAGATCACGTACTGTCAAGGAACAAACTGTATATCTTAATGATGAAATATTAAACTGCGGAATCTTATACATAATCAAAGGTACAAATTCGCTCAGATTACATCGAATAAACGAAGCAGTAATCTGAAATGTTCAAAAACGGTAACGAAACTTCTACAAAAAAAGGTTGTAACTGAAACAGCACGAAAGTTAATGTCCACGATAAACACCCCCGATCTGATCCAGCTCACCCCATCTAGCTTAGTCTAATTCTCATCACCTGCACTCAAGAAAACTAGTAAGCTCGTTAGCTGATAAGTTAAAAAACGGAACAACTGAATAATGTAAGCTAGTAGCTGAAACTGGGACATAGAAATAATGAAAGCATAATCTGCACATGCTCAAAGCATTTAAAACGTTAAACTGTAAATTATAATCTGTAAAGGAAGTAACATAAACTTTTCTAAGCTATGGTTGTAAACAACCCTGTGCTCTGTTCTTATTTTCTATTGAATTATGGCTCGGATAGTTGTGCTTAGGTCATGGTCGTTTGATCAAACTGTCATCTGTATACAGGCTCTAGGAATAAATCCTAAACTATGCGAAGGGGTATACAGATTTGTCAACCCATAATCCTGGTCCTTCCTGATTTGAAGGGGTATATAGTTCATCAACCATAATTCTTGTCCTTGCTATGGAGGGGCACACTGGTTCGTCAGCCATCGTCTACACCCTCCCTCTGCTGACCGTCTCTTACCTTTGCCATAACTCACTTTAACTTTAAAATTTACTTCCTTTAAAACCTTCTGTAAATCTGCTTTTCTTTTGTTTTCTGTAAATCTGCTTTTCTTTATCTGAAATAGATCCTTTTCTTATATGGTTTTCTATTTTAAAACTCTTTTGATGTTCGAAAGTTGCTGAGAGTTCATCGGAATTCAATTGAAGAAGAAAACTGGCAACCAGCTCGGGCTACAGAAATGAATAAAGAGCAGCAGAGCTCTGAGCTGATGAGCTATCTTTTGCAATGGGTATAACCACGAATACATTGAAGTTATAAATTCAAATCAAAGTTAAAGAAACAAAGAATCAAAATTGAAGTTACTGTACCAGTCCAGAATGGACCTAAGCTGGACCAGCTCGGAGTATGATCAGCATGCAAGCGTACTGGTCCAGAACAGAAAACCAGCTTGGGGCTATTTTGTCAAATAAAGTCAACCAGATCGGACAATCAGGTCGTGAAAAACTGAATAAAGAAACCAGATTGCAACCGGACTGGAAATGAAATCAGATCGCAAGCGGGCAGGACAACCAGATCGCAAGCAAGCTGGACAACCAGATCGGGACTAAAAACCAGCTCATGTAAAAATGAGCAGATTGCGAACTTAGTTGAATAACAACCACCAGCTTGGAAGATTTTCTTAGTCTGAAGGAATCGAAAATATCTAAGGAAGACTCCAGTAAACAAGAACAGGTAAGCTACTTGTAAGCTACTGACACAAAATGCCTAAGCTGATTGTGAGCTACTGAAAGAAAAGTACATAAGTTGCTTGTAAGATGCTTTGAAGAACATCCCAGAACACTCAGGAAAAACATATACGAACATCGTAAAAACATTTTGTAACATCTTTTCTGAATCAAAAACTCAACAAACCATTAATTGCTCAAGAAAACAACTTAAACTTAAGTCTGCGTTGAAAACTTAAAAAAAAAACAAGTTCTCAAACCTTTAAAAACTAGCACACAGAGACAAGAAGGAATTCAATATATGTTATCCCAATTACAGCAAGAAACAGAGTTTACTTGTCTGAACTCCGACGACAGTTAGCAGAGGCTTATCTGGTCTGAACAGTGAACAAACACGATCGTCCCTTTGAAATATTTTTTAAAGACTTCGGTCGGTTACAGAGAGCACCGCTTTACTCCAAAAGTTTTTCCTCTATGTGCAAGCTTTTATACAAAATCTCAAAGCCAAGTTGGTTGAAAACACATTATTTTAAAGTGCTATTATTTCAATAAAAGTGCTACTCTTCTTTTAAAAACAACAAAATGCGGACCGAACCGATTGGGTAAAGAAAATGAGACGAATCGGGCTTTTGTTTTATTCGACCGGACAGCTTCCGCAACCGTGCCCTATACTGAACAGAATCAGTGCAGATGACAGCTGATAAAATCATAATCAATCCCTCAAAACTTATAACTTTACATTGGTGGGACTATGGACTTCTGAACATTATAAGTTCAAATCTGAAAATTCAGCTTTGGACGAAAGCTGCCTCACTGAAATGAAGCTGGAAAAAAGGTGCTGAAATTAGCAATTAAACCCTTCAAATATCTAGATCTTGGATTTATGGATTTCTTGGGCGTTATAGTTTAATCTCTGAACTGATTTACTTAGACGATCTTTTGTCTTCACCAAAACTTAAATTATCCATCACAGTTCAAGTTGATTATGGTTCATATATTTCAACAGAAGTATGGTCACACTCTTCATCTATATCATGATTATTTAGTGTGATGTTTGGATATACTGATAGATGTGCTGAATTACCCAGATAATGCGCTAGATTTTATACACATTATACTTCAATTTACAATATTATACCCAATTTTATATAACTTATACCAATATTAGAGAAGTACGTGAGTTGAGTTTGATTCATGTATTTTATCACAAGTACATCCTTACAAAATGGTCACACTTTTCATTTATACCCATGATTATCTTTTTGGTGTTTGGGTTACTAAACATGTGCTGAATGACCTAGATAATATGATCGATTTTATACACATCATAAGTCAATTTTATACCCAATTTTATGTTATTTGTACCAATTTTAGATAAGTACGTGTGTCGAGTTTGGTTCATGTATTTCAACACAATTACATCTTTAAAAAATGATCACAATCTTCATATATACCCATGATTATTAGCGTGGTGTTTCGATATACTAAAACATGTGCTGAATTACCCAGATAATGTGCTCGATTTTTTACACATTATACTTCAATTTATAACATTATACTCGATTTTATTTAATTCGTACCAATATTAGAGAAGTACGCGAGTTGAACTTGGTTCATGTATTTCAACACAAGTACATCCTTTACAAAATGATCACACTCTTCACATATATCCATGATTATCAGTGTGGTGTTTGGGTATACAAAAACATGTGCTGAATTACCCGATAATGTGCTAATTGAGTTGAGTTTTCCATCATTGGTATACTAAGACATGTTGGAATTACCCAGATGACGTGCTCCATTTTATATAAATTGAACTGTATTTTGGAAAAAATATATCGGAATTTGAATTAATTTGTATTAATATTAGAGAAGTACGTGTCTCGAGTTTGGGTCGAGTTTTCATCATTGAGTATACTAAAACATGTATTTGAACATGATGATCAGTGTGATCTTTGGATACACAATTACATATGCTCAATTACCCAGATGACGTGCTTGATTTTTTAGACAAATAATAATGTTATTTTAGAAAATATTTCCGGATTTCAATTAATTTATTACTAACATGAGAGAAGTATGTGTTAGAGCTTGGTAAATGTATATGAACATAATTATCAATGCAGTGTTTGGTATACTATAACATATGCTCAATTATCCAGATTATGTGTTTGAGTTTATACACACTACACTAATATGTGTGCAATCCTCCAGAATTATGTACTCGATATCACAGAAATTATACTAGATTTTAGTGCTATTATTCATTATCTCAACTGTTTTACATTAATATTACAGATTAAGATTTGCAGATAGTAATGAAGACTTAGTTTTGACAGGTAATCCACCAAAAGCGATTAAACTGAATAAAAAATATAAAGTAGATCAAAATCTTACAAAGTAGATCAACTATGTTGCATTTTAATACATGCACATTATATTAGTTCTACAACACCATAGACACGACAACAAAATCCTATTGCGTATCATCACATAACCTGTTTTTCCTACAACAATCATACAACCACCATCTGCACATCATATCATTCCTACTACGGCCATACAACCATCATCTGCACATTGTATCATCTTCTACAACATCCATACACAATCATGAATCCATTTTCAAGTACAAATCATATTACATTTTTCCCCATTCTCACCTTTGGATTCGGAAATCCTTTTCTTCTACCAATATTCTTCGAAAACTTGAAGATTATAATAAATCAAAAAAAATGCATCAAAACATGGAGAATATAAGAAACCAAACTAAAAACAAATACGTTAGTGATCATCTAATAATTCCTACAAAAACGCATGCTTATAAGTTCATACATTGTAATTCATCGTCCCTAACTCCAAGCCTGATTTTATTTAAAAAATAATTGGTTACTGAAGAACAATGGCTAAAAGGCAGTCAGAAAATCAACATCCTACAATGCAAACAAAAAGGTCGAGAGAAAACTCAATCAACATATTTAAACCAAATTTCATTTAAGTTCATGAATTGAAAACAAATAATCACACATAAACTTGCAAATGTGAAGAAAATATGAAATATGTCCAAGGAATAACTTTCAACTGCTCTACTTTCTGGTTTCTTTTCTAGGATTTACTCACATCTTACATCCGAACCTATTCAATTTTATAATTTCAGAGTGAGTCACAAGAGATATAATATCTTACTCTTTCAACTGTGTACAATGAAAAATGATAATGTCAAGGGAGAATACATGTACCACACTGGACCTAGCCATCCAAATTTCAAGTCAGTCCAACTAAGTGTAATATAAATAGACTTCTACTCACCTTAAGTTGCCTGCACATACTAAAGTATCAAGGCTAGAATCAATCCTCGATCTGTAATCAACACTGAATCACTGATCTATTCAACAATAATTTTTTGAAAACAAGGGATCTACTGCAATAAAAAACATCATTACAATTGTCGAACTAAAGAACACGAAGAATATGATGTGAAATCAGGAAGATGAAAGATAGTACTTAAAATGAAGTGCATACATGAATTAGAAATAAATTGCAGTGAGAAAGGAGAAGTAAATTCACGTAAAAGATCAATCAGAGAAATTTCGATCTCTGGCTAAACCAATAAAACCATCACAAATGACAAAAGAATTCGAGGGAAAAGAAACTTGGAAGACACAAACTTATTTGCCAGTGTCACAAAAATGGTGAAATCGACATCAGTTGGCGTTCGGAAAAACACAAATTGTGGTGTAAAAAATTTACATGACAGGGGAAAAACACAAATTGTGGTGTAAAAAATTTACATGACAGGAATTTGGTGTAGGAAGAAGAAGAGAACCCGGGGAAGAAATCGGGGTACAAACGCCTTGAACACAAAATTGTGCTATGAAGATAAGATGAAAAGAGTTAACATTTTAGGGATTTGAAAATAAGTTTCTATAGAATTAGGGATTGAATAGAATTAGAAGAATAATTATTTATCTTCCAGAACTGAATATGAACAAATATTTCTGACCAGAGATTTATTAGCAATTCTCCCAAAAACTAAATAGAAAGGAATGTATAATAAGGTCAAAAGTTATCTATATATTTGTTTTATTTTCACAAATATATACGGTTGTCTATATAGTTTTAAATATAGTCGGTTTAAATATACTCGGTTTTTTTTGTAGCCGTAGTTCTAATTATTTCCGTAAGAGAAAATAAAGAATCAATACTATTTCTTAATTTTCTTGGACGATTAAATGGGCGAAAGAAGAATTGTGAATGAGGGGCACAAAACTCTACCACACATTTTTCAATCTCCACTATATACATACAAACTCAACAATGTTTGTTCTTCACAGAAGTACGCTAATGGCGGTTTTCTCATTGTCGTTATCCAAGCACTGTTTCCGCACTTTCCCGTCTCCCGGTCACAGCCTTTTTGCAGTTTCGCCGTCGTCTTTTGCTGTCCAAACCCATTTCCTTGATTCTCACGAAAATATAAATGCGCGCAAATCATGGAGAGCTAAGTTCTCCCCTGTCGCCACTGAAGTGACAGATACGCCGCCCGCTGTGCCGCCACCGTCGGGGGAGGGAAGTACCGGTGCTGATACAGTTGCTGACCGGGTCAGAGTGGAGCTGCCTACGAACGAATCCTCCGAAAGGCTCCTCAGAATTCGTCACACGGTAACATTTTTGTGTTTTGACTTTTACTGGGTTGTTAGTGTGGTGTTTGTTGTGTGTGAATCATGAGGTTTTGGATTGGGTCGGGTTTTGTGTACCTTGTGCTTTTACAACATCTGCACTTACTGTTGTTGATTTTTTCTTTCTGGGTTCAATTTCTATGTTTTTACTTTAGGAAATGCTGAAGCAAGTTTATCCAATGAAACATGCAAAATCCGGAGTAAATATTAGGATTATTGTTTTGGTCCAGTGTACATTGTTTTTTGCAGCATCAAAATAGTATTTTAGGGTATTTTTATAAACTTCCGATCTTTTAAGATCTTTAATGCTGTTTTAGGGACCGGATTTCAATTATTTTGGGAAAGTTTCAATCTTGTTAGATCTTGAACTTCATGTTTTAAATGCCAATTCGTACTGTCAAAACGACTGCTGTGGTTGCCGGGAAGATTAGAAATATATAATAACTACTTTTTCTGTCGAAATCAAATTTGGTGAATGGAGCTGGATTGATATGATACAGGTGGAAAGTTGTTGGATTGTGCAGTTATCAGCTCTCCGGTTATTGATTAGTTCTTACTGAAAAGTTGTGATTCGATCGTATGCAGTGTGCTCATGTAATGGCCATGGCAGTTCAAAAGCTTTACCCAAATGCGAAAGTGACAATTGGTCCATGGATTGAGAATGGGTTTTATTATGACTTTGATATGGAACCTCTGACAGACAAGGACCTTAAGAACGTTAAAAAAGAAATGGTGAGCTTATTTTGTTATGTGCTGTCATCACAATTCTCCAATTTTCTTTCTTTAGTTTTTATTACTGCATGGGTTGTCAAGCACATGTTCATTGGATTATGCTTTTTGGGTTCAAAACTTATATCTTAACTGTAGGATCGCATTATTGGTCGAAATTTACCTTTAATTAGAGAAGAAGTGACCAAAGATGAGGCTCACAGAAGAATAATGTCCATTAATGAGCCCTACAAGATTGAGATTCTAGAATCCATTAAAGAGGAACCTATCACCATCTATCGTATAGGTATGTGCTGTTTACTCGCTCATTGCAAAACTATATATCACTCAACCATTAATCAGCTAGAGCTGCACCCGGAAGATTTGAAGATATTTTGCATCTGGAATGATGGGTTCTTTGTGCTGGGTTGCCAAATAATTTATCCTTCCTATATCATGTTGTAGGAGATGAATGGTGGGATCTCTGTGCTGGGCCTCATGTCGATTTCACAGGAAATATCAATAGAAAAGCTGTCGAACTTGAGTCTGTTGCGGGTGCTTATTGGAGAGGAGACACAAATAAGCCAATGCTGCAAAGAATTTATGGCACAGCTTGGGAGAGTGAGGAACAACTGAAAGCTTATATTCACTTCAAAGAGGAGGCTAAAAGACGGGATCACCGTCGAATTGGTCAAGATCTCGATCTGTTCTCCATACAGGTGCATTGCGAAATTGAAGTACTCTACATAGTCATGCTCTTTGATCCAAATGACGTTTTCTAGTTCTCAGTTTGATTCAGTTTTTTGAAACTAATCGACGAACAAATAGGTTTGCATGATTGTCATTCATCTAAGTTCCATAAAGTTTTTATGAGGTGATTGAACCTTTAATCACAGCTAAATATTGCAGGATGATGCTGGTGGTGGCTTAGTTTTCTGGCATCCCAAGGGTGCTATTATAAGGCACATAATTGAGGATTCTTGGAAAAAGATTCACATACAGAAGGGATATGATCTACTCTATACTCCACATGTGGCAAAAGCAGATCTTTGGAACATCAGCGGTCATCTGGACTTCTACAAAGAGAATATGTTTGATCAAATGAAGATTGAGGAAGAACTTTATCAGCTTCGACCGATGAATTGCCCTTACCATGTATTAGTTTACAAACGAAAGTTACACTCTTATAGAGATTTTCCAATAAGAGTTGCAGAGCTTGGAACAGTGTACAGATACGAGTTGTCTGGAAGTTTGCATGGCTTATTTCGTGTAAGAGGATTCACCCAGGTAAACACATACTCTTTGCTCATTGATTTTCAGAATTTTAGGTATGTTCTTTGGATGCTTTTGGGTCTCAGATACAATAATGTCTTTAAAACATCTGAGATGTTTAAAAGTCACATCTTTAGCATGAAAAATTAGATGCGCCCTAGATTCCAGTGGAAGCTGCAGCTTATTAGCAACTTCACCCTCCCTTTGGATAATTTTAACTGGACTGTAATAAAAAGCATGAGAAATTGGATGCAACCTAGGGGCTTGGCCATCATTACCCTTTTATGGCTGATAGTAACTGGTTAACCTGAGGAATACCAGGACTCCCTTGGTGTGTTGAGGAACTGGCCATGCTCTCAAACTTTTTGAATCCTTGGACATCCCGTGCCCAAATAATGTCCTAGATACTCCACTTCTCGTAGCCCAAAATGACACTTCTCTTGTTTAATACTAATTTGAGCTGACTCAACACTCCAGCGTGATATAAAGGTGAGTGTTCTTCCCAATGACTACTGAGAATTAGAATTTCATAAAAGAAAACCAACATGAGTACACCATTCTTAGTAGCTTGAAGGGTTGCGGGAGCGTCTTTTAGCCTGAAAGGCCTTACAACTCGTAATGCCTGGAATGAGTTCTAAATGCCCTCTTTGGCACATCTTCTTGCCACACTCGAATCTGGTGATAGTATGATCGTAAATCAAGTTTTAGAAAAATAATTTTCCCATATGCTGTCCGTGAATAAAACATACTGGAATTGGTTAGTTGTCCACGTTATGTCATTTAATGCCCAATAATCTACCACCAGCCTCCAGGTACCGTCTTTGTTTTAACAAAAAGCACGGGACTTCAGTTCAGGCTGTTGCTGGGTAGGATACCCTAGCAGATAGCATTTCGTTTACCAGCCTTTCGATCTCATTCTTTTGACAATGAGCTGAACTGTAGGCCTCACTGGCCTCTTTGATGCAAATTTTATGCTCTTCTTTCCTATCAGGTGGCAGTCCTTGAGGGTGCTCAAATACCTTTTCAAACTTGACCAAAGTTCCACAATCTCCACTGGTTGAGTGTCCCCTGTTTCACCTTGGCCCTTTTCTCCCATTTTTTCAACAAATACCCATCAATTTCTCTATGTACAGCTTGGCAGGGAAGTCGACAGCCATCTGAAACACACCAAATCTCACTCTCTCATCCACACCAAACCCCAATTCTCTAATTAAATTTTTCGACACGAAGTTGTGGCTAGCCCCATTGTCAGATCATGTTGATGGCACTGTTGTTCCCAATTATGCTCTGAGAGTGATAAATTCCTCCCACTGAAATACTGAATATAGTGGCAGCTCTAGTTTGCCATAAACTGCCGTCATTTTCAACCATTTCCATAATATTTGAAATTGTTGAGGGAAAGTTCCTTAATTTCAACTGGGAGGAATGGTTTCCTACAGCCTCCTCTTTTTCCACCTCTGAGATCTTTGATGTAATTGCATTCAAGTGTCCATTGTGGTTCCTGCTTTTCTGTCACTGGTTAGTAACTTATATCATATGTATCAATAACAGTCCCATGGCTCATTAATTATTTCTGTTGTTATCATTCATCGGTAGGTTATATTGTCTACTCTCTGATTAAATTATACCATTCTGGTCCTGCTCACTTTCCTCAAGCACATAATGATCGAGATGCTTATGTTTATGTTACCTCTATGTGATGTTTTAACAGGATGATGCCCACATTTTTTGTTTGGAAGATCAACTTAAAGATGAAATCAGGGGTGTCCTGGATCTTACCGAGGAAATATTATTGCAATTTGGTTTTGATAAATATATAGTAAACCTCTCAACAAGACCAGAGAAAGCAGTGGGAGATGACGATATATGGGAGAAAGCTACGTCAGCTCTAAAGGATGCATTAAATGACAAAAGGTGGAGTTACCAGGTTGATGAAGGTGGTGGTGCATTTTATGGCCCAAAAATTGATCTCAAAATAGAGGATGCTCTGGGAAGAAAGTGGCAATGCTCGACCATACAGGTATTTTATCGGATGAGATTTTACACATGTATATCCAATGACCCAAATTTGGAAATTAGTGAGGGAACACAATTATTGTTCAGGTGGATTTTAACTTGCCTCAGCGCTTCGACATTACATATGTTGATTCCGATCAAGAGAAAAAGAGACCAATCATGATTCATAGAGCAGTTCTTGGATCCTTAGAACGGTTTTTCGGTATTCTTATTGAGCATTACGCTGGAGATTTTCCATTATGGCTTTCTCCAATTCAGGCTCGAGTATTGCCGGTCACTGACCTTCAGGTAAACAAAAGTTCGTGTGTTCTGCTGCTAGGTTCAGTTAAAATATTCAGCTGATCATCATTTGGAATGGCGTTATTATCTATCTACCAGTCTACTTAAGTAAAATTGATGCCCATTTCTTAATATTTTCTTGATATTTATGGGTTCCCCATGGTGCTTAATCGCTGCTCTTGTTTTTCAATAGCTTGAGTATTGCAATGAGGTGACCAAAAGATTGAAAGATAATGGTATTCGGGCTGAAGTATCCAGTGGCGAACGCCTCCCCAAGCTTATCAGAACCTCGGAAAAGCTTAAGATTCCATTAATGGCCGTTGTTGGTCCAAAAGAAGTCGAAACACAAACTTTAACAGTTAGATCCAGGTTTGGAGTTGAGTTGGGAACCATGACAATTGATGATTTTATCAGTAGAACGACGTATGCAGTTGAAAAAAAAACAAACCTTTGAATTTTGGACTCTGTTATTTTATAGGCTCAAGTGGCATCTTAGGCCTTGTTTATTCAATGCCCTAATGCGCACTGTGAATGATGAAGAAGTCAGTTTCCTATTTTTGCTACTACTGCCCGGCATTGTGGCTGGCTAGGATCCCTTACTATTTATTGGAAGAAGGTATATATATGTATATATATATACATGTATGTATGATTATTTGGAAAACTGGACTTTGTTAAAAATATTTTGATGCTTAGACTTTGGTTATTTATCAAAATTTAAGATCCTTAGGTTTTAAAATAATATATGTACTATAGTATTTTTATAATATAACAATTTCTGGACCATTCTAAGTTTGTTTGGTTCGATCACTCATTGATACGACATTGTCCAAGCAAGACAACCATGAATTTAATATTTAATTTTAAACTATCTTGTTTATGGATCACAGTATAACCACACCACTGGAGCAAAATAAATGGACAAACTCATGTCCTCGGCACATACTGGTTTACATGTACATATTTGCTGAGGCCGACATTGTTATATAGTTGTCCAAAAGTATTCTATCTGACATCATGTCATAACTGTCATTCGTGCACAAACAAAATATCATCTCAGGAATAGGTAAAACTAATTCCGACATGCATGTATAAAATGACACACGATTAGGAGTGTCAATTTGGGTGGGTCGGTTGAGTTTGGATCGGGTTGGGGTAAAAAGCAAAAAAAAGGATTTCGACCTGAACCCGAACCAACCCGAAATGTATCAACTCGAACCTGATTTTTTTTTCCGGGTGGGTTCGGGTCGGGTTTGGGTTACATTTTAGTGTCCATTTGGGTGGGTTCGGATCGGGTTGGGTAAAAATTTTAAAAATCCGAACCCGAACCCACCCGAAATTTCTCAACCCGAACCTGATTTTTTTCGGATGGGTTCGGGTCGGGTTTTCGAGTCGGGTCAGAATTTAACACACCTACACACGATCGATGTTACTCCAGGAGGCAGGATTGCCCCCTTATATCTCGTGTGGGTCCCACACATTTCATGTGTGGGTCCCACCTTTTCTGTGTGGTGCAGTGCCTTATGGTAGCAATAGCATCGAGTGAGCCATAAAAATGATATTTGAAATGCAAAGAAATGCATGTCGTGCTAATATCATGTCCATATCCATCCATTGGGTATGTCAAAATCAAGAAACCAGAGTCCAAGCATGTTACATTACTGTCGCTCGAGGAAGGATATCGAAACAATAACATATAATGAAGTGTCATCGATCTTAGCTATTGGCATCTTTATCATATATAAATATTTGGATGACGTCAACAGTTCCTTCTCAGTAATTTCATGATAATCAGAGGGACATGAATCCGTATGCTATTGGCCAGGTCATTCAAGTCCATCCAAATGATTGTCATAGAATCCAAGATAGTACTACATCAAGGAGCATAACTAAACACATATATCATATGTTGATGCAGGTATCAAATGATATGTGTTAACAAACTACGGCAATCATGAACGTCATGTATGCCACATCAATTAGAATAAGGCATGTGAGGGCTTCTCCACTCGAGCAAAACCTAAAATTATGCTTGATTTACTCCTCTAGCGCAACGTTATTTTCGGCGCTATGTTGGAGGGGTACTACAGTGTTGTATCAAATTTGATGCAACCAATAACATATGTTTCTTTATCTCTTTTTCTTTTTCTTTTTGTTTTATTTGATTTTAAAATTTTAAATGTATGTATAGGTTGTAAACTAGTAATTATTGTAAATGCTGATTTTAAATGTCCTATTAGATAATAATAAACTTATGGTTTTTGTAATATTATATTGATTTTATAAAATTTATAAAAAATAACACAACAATGAAATATAAACTAAATCATTGAAAGACACTTTATTGAAATTACATCACATGTCAAAATAAATAAAATATAATAACAAACGCTAAATTGGTCCAAATAAAAAAATGATACATAAAAATATTAAACAATTTATCAGAATCACAACATAATACAACAGAAAATAAACAGGATGACAAAAGTCTGGAACCTCCAACATCTCCAAAGTATTTTTCATAGTTGGGATATTCACGTACACGTTTCCTTTCATCTCTTTCTTCATAATAGAACTGAGAAGATTACCCTAAGGTTACCTACCACTACAGATATAGATAGGCTAATGCGTATAAGTTAAAAACGTGGTTTGCATGGGATGGTGGGAAGCCTCGATTGCATGCATTGTAAATTGGAAAATTGCCCACAACATAGGCCGGATAATATGCAGACCGAAGTGGATCTCCGGCAATTATCTTGGAAGCGGCTGTTGTGTTAAAGTAAATTTCAGAAGTTTTGGTGATGAAAATAAAAAGAGATCAATCAGAGATGAAAAACAAAAGAGATCAATCAGACCAAAGGCACAAGATGTGGACGAAGCTTACTACGTTGGACGTAGAAACCAGATCGGAGTAGAGTCAAGCTGGTTAAGGAAAAACCAGCTCAGCGCAATGAGGTGTGCTGGTTAAGGACAAACCAGCAAAGGTAAGTTTGTCAAGCTGGTTAAGGTCAAATCAGTCCAAAGATGCTTAGCCAGATAAGGACAGTTCAGTTGAGTAAATTCGAAGAATTTGAAACACAGAACATTGAGATGAAAATCAGCAAAACGGTGGTTTAAAATTGAGAAAACAGATCACATATGATAGTGATAAATGGTATAACAGACCAGCTGAAAGATCAGTTAAGTAAACCAGCTCAAAGCAGATTGACTCTACAAGTGGTATAGAACTGAGAATATGAGTATACAAGGATTGATATCCGAATCAGTACAAAACAGAGAAAAGAGCAGATTACTTCAAAGCAGATTGACTATAATCAAGCTCAGAACCCGATCAAGAAAAGCAGATCAATGCTCAGAAATCAGATCGGGAACCCAGCTAAGTCAAGGATAACTTAGCAAATTAAATTTCGAAATGTTTGAACCTACGTACAACTTGATTTGAAACAATTGACATCTCTGCATTGATGTGTAGTCGTTGGAACTACTTTGAGCTAAATCAGATACGCAGGGATATGGTTCAAACTGAAGACGGCACATAGTTGCTAAAAAAGGCAATATATTTAATGGAGATGTACTTTCATCGTACAGATATTTAAGACGCCGCAGAAAATTCAATTTGGATACATTCAATGTGTCTACTGGCTACATTTATTACCGTTGTATCCAAAGGGTATATATACAAGAGAAGTGCAGCTGTGAAGAAGTTATGAGACCGAACGAAACACACGAGAGCAACAATCGAACTTACAAGCTAACCAGTCTTCACAAGCAAAAAGCAGATTTCATCTTGAACCAACTCATAGCAAGTGACACACGCACAGATCGCGTTATTCAAATCTTGTGTCACACACTCTTCTATACACACACTCTGTAGTGTTGAGCTTTCCTTGTAAATCATAAACAGAGAGTGTAGAGTGCTAGATTAGCACAACCAGCTTAGTGCTGATTTCTTTTTATTGCGAACATTGTTAACGGGTCTGAGTTTCGTTGGTTGATTGCTAGGAGTTCCTGCAGCTGCTGATTGTAGGATCGGATTTGTACAAGTGGTTGTATAAATCAAATCTTCTAGTGGAATCCTTCCCATTGAGGAAGAAGGGGAGACGTATGAGAATTTGCTTCGAACTTCTAGTCTAGTGGAATCCTTCCCATTGAGGAAGAAGGGGAGACGTATGAGAATTTGCTTCGAACTTCTAGAAACAAATCTCTCTTCTCTACATCTTTTACATTCACGTATTTGTTTAAATTGTTCACTGTTGAATCGTGTTGTTTTCGCATAAAAATCTTTTTATTACACGAGACAATAGAAATCACTGAGAACCCTCTAAGCTGGTAACTCGACTGGAGGTTTGCGTCGAGCAGTAAAATTTTTAAAACAAGTTTTTAAACAAAATTAGCAAAGCAGTTCATTCACGCCCCATCTGAACTCCCAAGCTGATTTTCAATCCTAACATGCTGATTATGATATTTGGATATTGCATGCGTTTCAGTATGCCAAGTCTAATAATGACATTAATGTACTCGAGACATCCAATCTATTTTCAAATGCACAAGGCATCGCTCGTCTAACACATTACTTTATTGGTGAAAAAGAGTTTCATCAAGGATATTATTTAGCTGATGGCATAATCCGAAATGGTCAACTCTTGTGCAAACAATTCATGATCCACACGATGCAAAAAAAAAATTGCAATTAAACAAGAATCTTGTAGAAAATATGTTGAAGG
Organism: Dorcoceras hygrometricum; assembly: GCA_001598015.1. Classification (NCBI taxonomy): domain Eukaryota; kingdom Viridiplantae; phylum Streptophyta; class Magnoliopsida; order Lamiales; family Gesneriaceae; genus Dorcoceras; species Dorcoceras hygrometricum. The sequence goes on along the minus strand of KQ989535.1, from coordinate 160,803 downwards.
GGCGTATGGAATTATCCAATAATGATTGTGATTGTAACATCTCCGACACGTGATTAGCGGAAGAGTGATCCCTTGGAAAGACACAAGAGATTTCTGATTTTCGAAATAAATTTTTTTCTGGAAAACAGATTTGTGAAAAAAAAAGAAGTGCACGAAATGAATTTTCATAAAAGATCACATGCTACTGATATTACTTATTCACAGAGATTAAGAGATAAATAATAATGGAATTTACAGAATATCTCTTATGTTTCGCTACTTTTGCCTCATGTAACTATTTTAGTTTAAATAGATTAAGGAATTGAAAAATCTTATTGTGATCTCAAACACTAAGCACATAACGAAAGTTGATGATCACATAATGAATTTTTTTTCACTTATTCTACAAATATCAATCAGCACATACAAAAGCATGGAAAATGGCGTCACATAAATTCCTTCTCCAATGATTTGTGTCAGCTTGATAGAAGATATACTCTGTAATTCAAGAATCATTACTCCACGTATCTTCATGATATGAGTTTGAAAGATTAACCTTTTAAAATTTTGTAGCACATAGTTTCAAATTTAAATTATTTTTCAAGAACAACCTGCTCTGATACCACTTGATGGAATAAAGAGATTGGATCATGGGTTTTAAAAGCCATTTTGAAGTAATAGCACAGAAAACAGTGCAAAATAAAATGAAAACGCGCAATCTAATAGAGTTGCAATAACTCTAGTTTTTGAAGGTATGAACATCGAAAGCTATATCGAGTTTGATTTGAAATATCATATGGAAAATACTCGACATAATCTATAAATTTATTTAAAACATGTATGAATCAAAACTATAAAGAAATACTCAAAAGTGTTTCCGAAATTTAGAAGTCACCACTTCTATGCCTCCCCTTATTTCGAATTGGAAAACTTTGATCTATACAATAGTTCGTACAAACCCACCTCAGCTGGGACTTATCACATTGCTCAAACTAAGACTCCTAGACTCCAACCTACATATGTTTAACGTCTTTATGCCAAGACTACAAAACTTTTAACTTTATTGTGCGAAGACAACATTTGCCTAATGTTATTCACTCATCTAATATGTTTCAGCTTAACTCTCATATATGCGATTGAATATATGTGTGTGAGGATTATTCTGTTACGGTGTATTCTCTCATGTATCCTCACACAGTGTCGTCTATGTAATGATCTTCAATTCATTTCGACGACTTCTCTCGTTTTCTCGTTTTCTTCCCCTCTTCGCCTTACATTTTGCTCACTTGTCCTCTTCAGTTAAGTTGTATTTATAGAATCTGTTCTTATATGAACGTTGGATACAAGCTTCTAACCGTTCCAAAAGTTTTCTGTAAAGTTTTAACTCTTCGTACTTGCCATCCTTTCTTCGTATAGGTTTAATTAAGGCTAATTTTGAACTTTAAATGCTTTGATATGATGTTTTTTCGTAGTTGAACAAATCAGTTTGAATCGCATATGTTTTGTCTTGAGTTAATTTTGTTCAAACTCATTTGTTCGTTTGAGCTGATAGCCTGTGTTGATCTGATTCGAACTCTGTTCTGATCGGTTCTGTTCAGTAGACTTTGTTTTGCTCTTCTTATCTGAACTGATCTAATGCAAAGCTCCAATCTGATCTGTTCACTGAACTATTCTGTTCACATCTGTTATGATCTTCTGAACTGTTCTAATCTGATCTGAACTGTTCAGCTCTTCTGCTCTATTCTATTCTGATCTGATCTGTACACTCAAGTAACTCATTACATAACCAACAAGTTTTGCGTTCATCAAAATTATAGTTGATCTGTTTTTAGATCCAACATAGTAAATAAAATATTATAAAATATTTCTTTTAGTGTTGAATTTAAAGTTGATGGATTGGAGATAGGTTTATATTTGATGTACGATTTACACTATTTTGAATTTAGTGTGACACTGACAGAGCGTAGTGGACTGAACATGACATAAGCATATACTTTCACATAAATCAATTGATCATATATTCTGTCATAAATGTTTGTTATATTACTTTTTCAGAATATACCTTGTCATTTTATTTCAAAACTGCTCGCTTGTTCAACTGGCAATGTCTATATTGCACAATCAATCTACACACGAACTTATTCATAAAATTCACAACTTCATTCATGTCTAATATTTTAATTAATTTCCAATCCAAAGACATGCTTTCATATCATTTTCAAAATTAAACTGGCCGAACCTGAAAGAAAACTACCTTAAAGGAGGTTCATGATGCAAGGAAATATTCCAAATATTCAATTCCAAATCAAAGAGCCGGCGCTTTCTCTTCTTTTCTCCTCTTTCTATCATTTATGCGACATATATAATTTTGCATTCCTTACACATCTTTTTTGGTGTAACTAGCGCCAATATCAGCTTTCTTTATTTATTTATTTGAAAAATTTATTTGGAATTAAAAGCAAAGTTCAAGATAGCTTATGCGGTAATCTATTCTATCTCCTCCCAATTAGAGTTTGGAACCTACTTGAGATTATTTCGAACATTCTGACTAGTCAAGGTGACCCAAACCCGACTTGTCCAACAAGACATCAACGCGTCCAATGAGGATCGACATGTGTAGTCAGTTTGGAACTTCTAAACCACTATCAGAGCTTCTGATCTCACTCTAAGGTGTTAAGTAGGTGCATAGCTTCTGAACTACACCTATAATAGGCCATGCGAGTTTCATTCTCAAAGAACAAATTTCCAGAGTTCCACTCTCGATCTCAATATTTTTTTTGTTTTTTCAAGTCCGAGGACTATAAGTGTTAAGTTGAAATATTTGAGGACCTAAATAATTTACTGGGGAAGTTTTTCCCTGAAATTGAATATATCCGTTTCAAGGAAGAAATTTTCTCCGGATATTTAATTTTAGGAACCCACGCATGCCAAAATTATTAAGAGACAACATCAACGGCAAATTGACAGAAATTTCTTGTAATTTGTCACAGTATAAGCATATACAGAGATTATTCAGGTTTGTCATATTTGAGAAGATGATTCCTTCAACACATAGTATACAGATTTCTAGTTCTCAACACTTGAATCAGTTCTCAAAAACCTTAGGAAACTTGATCAATAAAGATGGGCCATGCGATTTTCGAAGCTAAACTTGTCAAAACAACAAGCTTGCCCAAGCGCCAATAAACGCAAAGCCTCCGTATGGAGCCACTCTGGAATATGTTCTATCTTCAAGGTACGCAACCGCATAACACCTATAAATCATCATTCACATCAACTGAAACAATGCCCAAAAAGGATGTCTAAAACACGAGGCCAGTTTTCGTACATAGCTTTAGAACAGGCCAAGCCAATAACTAGCATACTGTCAAAATAAAGATGAACTAGAAATCTCAAACTTGATCATGCAATGAGGGCTAAGCTTCCATGAGATGGTGCCTTGTGGTAACCAAGTGGAACTGAATATGAAAATTGAAAAACACAACAGACGCTCCAAAAAATAGAAATTACAGCAACAAAAAAGCTGACTCCTGGTCAATCAAGCAGATGCCAACTAATGAGTTAGCCATTCCGATAAATCGCAGTACTCACCAATGGATAAGATCGTATCAGCTATGATTAAGCAGGAAAAATATGAGGCCCCAGTAAGTATTTTGATGCAGTACCTCACAATAATGGATTTGCCAGGGTACTTCCTCCAGGGATCCATTAAAAAAAGACACCGAAGCATGATATAGTTATTCTATTTACACAAGCACAAACTTTACAAATTACAACAAGATTGCACTTAGTTAACCACTCTCTCCATCCAACACAATATCATCCACCACAAGTAAATCCTACAGAACCCCATTGCTCTACAATGAGCAGACCATACATAAACCGGGTTGCCAAAGATCGTAGATCTAAACTTGTTCTCAGGTTCTGGCAGTCCTAAAGTGCACGTTTGCATCCATCTAAAGACTACGAAATGGAATTTTCTTTCAAAGTAACATTTAGAATATTCAAATGTTCCACAACTAAAATAAGCTGAACAAGACAACTGTGTTCGAGAAAATCAGAGAAAAGGCCATCCAAATTTATATATTCTACCGCATCTAAATTGTAAAGCATAACAAAAACACAGTGGAATAGTGCTAAACTAAATTGAGCTAACAATGATGCTGTAACAAAGTAAACTAGAAGTAGAGACACTCACGTCCCTGAAAATCCCAAGATTCCAGTAGTCAAAAGGGCTCCAAACTACAACAAATTCAAACCGGAAATCATCAATAGAATAAAAAATTATAGGATTGACCTCAACAAGAAAAAGATGAATGTAAACTCACAACGGTGGGATACTTGGTGCTAGGAGCAGCAAGCAGGGCTGCCGTGTGAACCAAATGATACAAGGATGCAGTGTGCCACACCTTCCAACCAATATACACAAAGTAAAACATAAAAATCAAAGCAAAAGAAAGAAAAAAATACGAGATAAAAATACCTCTTTGTAAGAAGGGTTCTTCGGCTTGAAAAAATGGGCGCCGTACGTTCCCAACCCAAGAGCAGCAACACCTGTAAACAAATTTTTCAATTGTTTTTAACCATGTTAAGGATTACGAAAAAGAATCAATAAAACCCGGGCTTCTAGCAGCTGGATCATAATCACAGCTTAGTAGATAAAAATCAAACCAAAAGCTAAGAAAATAGAGGATTAGTTACCAGAGACAGCAGCAACTTTGTGCCAAATTCGAGGATCCATTGCCGACTTCGTTCCTCGTTGGAGATTTTGTGAACTCTGTGAAGTTTGGTGGATCGGGACTAGTCTAGCTTTTACTGTTTCAGCATCGAAATGTCTTCGCCTTATTTTGAATGTGTAATCTACATACATTTTATACATTATTTAAGTTATATTTAAATATTAAATTTATATTGGTTCCGTTGAATTTAACAATAAGGTCAAATTCACGTAAAAAAAAAATTAGTTAGCCACACTACAAAGCCAATATTAATACCATGTGCAGCACGTATAAAATAAAAAATGCATGGGTCATATGAAATTATAACATTTTAAAGGAAAAAACATGGGCAAGAGAAAAGATTCCACTAAAATATTTTACACGAGAAAACTCAGATATGTACGAAGAAGAACGAAGCATATTAGAGCAAGAACAGCTAAGAGGGAGCTTCGTACTCAAAGAAATAGCATAGAAGATCAGGCCAGAGCTGGTCAAGCGAAGCCAATAATGAACAGAATAAGCAAGAACAAAGTTGTACTTTGTCCAAGCTGAAAGAACCTTTGAACTTCGCCCAAGCTAAAAGAGTCGTTGAAAGCCAAATGACGAAAGTGTCCAATGTCACGACTGAAAATCAGATTGACAGGAACCAATTATGGGATCTCTCCAACGATAAGAATTCATCAAAGGTTACATATATACAAGATTCAAATGAGAAGAAGTGAAGAGAAGTACACAGAGAGACATACAGTGAGATATATAGAGCGCACAAAAAGAGAGCGAAGTAGTCGACGATCAGATCAGAGGAGTGTCATCGTCAATGTCGACTGCTAAGCGTATCAGCCTTGAAGAAGCACTTCTCAGTGTGTGAGGCAACAAAAACGAGAGCAGAGCTGAAATATATTAGTCCTCACACACACACATTCACTCACATATTCGAGAGTATGAGCGAAACATATAAGAGTGAGTGTGTAAAAAATATCATTGTAATCTGTCTTGGCACGAAAATGTTAAACTTAGTGTGTGTAGTCTTTGGAACAGAGACGATAAACATGTTCTTAGTGATGCAACTCACACAGCTTGCGTGCTGATGTGTAGCGTGTAGTGTTAGGAGTTCTCACAGCTTGCGGGCGCTGATGAGATCGGGTTATTGCAGGAGCTATAATAATCAAATTCTTCTAGTGGAGTTCTTCCAGCAATGGAATAAGGGAAGATATAGGAGATTGAACTCCGAACTTCCATAAACAAATTTAGATGTCTTCTTTACAACTTTCAGTTACTATTTCAGCATACATGCATAGCATATTTTAACAAAAAAAACTTTCAATTTTCAGAAAGTATATTCAGATATTTCAACTTGGTTTGTATACCATTCAGCTTAGACGCGATATACCGTTTTTTAATCCTAACAGACTTCTTTCTGATAATATCATTTCAATACTAATCTGGCATGATACTGTTCCATATGATTATTGTCATCACACTTGTTCTTATAGAATTATCTATTAGAGATGTCTTTCCTTCCTCGTAGTAGGGTAACAAGATCCAAAATTCGTTTCTCTCTAAAGTCTCAAATTTTTCCCGTATTGCTGTCATCTACAAAGAAACATCCGAGTTTCGAGTAGCCTCTTGAAAATTCGATGTCTTATCATCCTCTTAAACCTCTTAGAAACCCGAATCTTGCCCCACCATAAACCCAACGAGTCCACTTATGCAATAACCACAAAATTTGAATGAATATACAATAAAGATGCACAACGATTCATATATTAATCAATTTACATCTAAATCATAAAACAATATAAACATCGATTCATATAATAAAGATGCACAACGATTCAATATTATATGTATCACAGGGTCCGAGATGGATCTAGTAAAACTTGATACCCACCCCAAACCTACTTCTAAACCAATTCACTTGGTTTATACTCATCCTACAACCAGTTTAACTACGTCTAGGCCGGAATGGGATGAGTTTAACGTGGAAACCTGACACATCGCTGTCTACGGAGGAGATAAATGTGTTTGTTTTTTAGCTCAATACTCATTTGAAATTGTGAATTTAATACATTTTTTTCAAAATAAACGAGACAACAAAAATTCTTGCATAAAATGAACTGAGCTCAAATGTGAACTTTTTGAATCAACCCAGAGCTCAAAATGATTCGTTTTCCCTGGATGGGAGAACTCGAATATAACCTAGCGCCTCTTTCATAGGCTAACATCAAAGAACACGACTTAAACATAGCACATCTCCCTTAAATGGAAGATAGCATGTCATAAAACTAAGAGGTTCTGGCAATTAACTTTTACTAGTTTGAGATATATTCGACTAATTTACAAAATTGTTTAAATGATTTAGTCACGGAAACTAAAAGATGTCATAAGTATATTTGACGTTGTCTAATGCGTTATATCATATGGAAAAAAATTATATATGACCTCTCGAATAAACCCTTAGCAGGGATGATTTTATGGTTGAAGTGTGTAAGAAGTTTTTAGTATAGTATATTAGCCATTTTTTAAAAAATAATATAAAAAAATCCAAATTTGTAAAAGTATTACGAAATGAAAAGGTTTTATACCTATCACAATCCAGGAATTTGAACCCTGGCTTTTGAGAGTTTCCCAATTTTTTAAAAATATATTTGTGTCAGAATCCAGGGTCAAAATCCCGGATCCTGAAAAGTTGCACGGATTCCGTGGTTTCCCACCCAAAAACCACGCGCAATATTTTTAATATAGTGTTAGAATCCGAAAGTTATAACCCCAGATTCAATTTCTCACTTTTTGACCATTTCATTTTTCATGTTTTTCGGTGTGTGTTGTGTTTCCTTCATTCCGTGAAGCAGTAGCTTCAACATCAACAATGTCCCAAGGCAATGGATACTAATGAAAATCTTCATCTTGAGCTGAAGCTACAAGTAGAGGACCATCGCATTTCCTTTTGAACCATGTACCATCAATGGTGACTACTTTTCTCATGCATCGATAGCCCTTTACACAAGCACCATATCCTAGGAACATATTTGAATCTACTATCCCCATCAAGTACTAAATCAGTTATGCTACATTGATTCATTTTTTCTACCATACTCAGATAAGAATGCAGAATAGCAAAATTTTTCTGGTCACCTATGAAGACATCACAAGAAATTGTTTAGCTTTCCAAGTTTCGTAATAGGTAATGTCAACTCCCCAGTTGCGCATCAGGGTCATAATAGATTTTGGTTGGGGAGTCACTTGTTGTCCTTGAAAAGTTCTCCACCAACATGTGACAGACAACGGATGAACTTATTTTCGGTGTATCGTACGTCTTCCTATCAAATGACATGTGTGTGTGTTGTAGTAGATATGAATCGAAAAATATGTCGAGTCTCTAACTTTTGAAGTCCAGATTCTTTATGTTCAACCTTTATTCACGCACCGAAAAACATATATACTTGGATATTATTTGACACTTTCAAATTCAAAAGAGAGTTAAAATATTTTTTAGATAACTCCTTTTGCACGACTGCCTTGCATGGGAACTCCTGACCGATGTACAAGTTAGAACTATCAGTGAACGGATATCTATCATCACTAGGCCAAGCATTAAGCTCATACGATTGCGTAACATGTGCTCCATATCATCCAAACGTAGGGCACCAATGTCCTCCACATCATTTTCTTGATCGGTCATATTATTCTGAAATGAACAAACATTATTTACATATTCAGACACATCATCATTGGGGACAATATTTCGGTCAAAATATTCATCGTTGTAATCTGTCACATTGCCATCACCAACAATTCCATGATCCAAAGTTTCATCTCCCAGTACAGCGGTTCCAACAATATCAAATGTTCTGTCCATCCTAACTTCAGAAATGATATTGTATTCAACTTCAACATGGAGTACAGGCTTGTCTTTCGTATATCCAAAATATAAAAAAACTTTCAAAGCATTATCATTCTCAATATACATTGGATGCATATGCCAGTATCTCATATCTGGTACATAACTTATTCTCAATTGTTTCGTGCCAACTAGATCCATAATTTGTACATCTCAGTTTGTAAATATCCAACAGAATAAATTTCACTATCAACAGGAATCATTGCCACTTACCATCGGACCACGAACATCATTTAAATATAGGGAATCATCATTGTTATTTTTCTGTTCACTGTCATACTCAAAAACTATGATTATCGGCATAAACTACAAAAATATATAACATATGTTCGATGAAAGGATTCAGCAAGAAATAGCATCAAATCTTAACTTAGAATAAAACTCGACCCAAGATCATTGATCTCAACCCACAAATTATCATACTCGACCCAAAAATTATCAAAGTCGACTCACAAATTATCAAACTCGAACCCAAATTACGAACTTGAACCACAAATTATCAAACTTGACCTAGAGCACAGCGAACTCAACCCAGAGTTGTCACTCGACCCAACAAATTTTGTGACTCAATCCAGAATCATATGGAACTCGACCCAACTGCATATGGAACTTCATCCAAACATAATGATCGATCCAACTTTATCAACGACCTAAATACATGACCCAACATGATAAACGGCTCCAGTACTACTACTCACTCTTTCTTTTGATCTTTTCTTTCAATATTTCCTTCGTTTTTCTTCGGAGGAACAAAATAACAAATGTCAGAGAACTAATTAACAGAATAAATCATAACAACTGTTGGTCCCATATTCGGGGTACCAGATCACAAAAGTGCTCTGATACCAATTGTTGGTGCTGAAAAACAGGGGGTGTCCGTGAGCTCTCACACAACTCACGTAGGCTCTCACATAGCCTAAGACACCGAACCCTTAAGTTACGTGCAATTTAAAAGATGGTTTGAAAGTAGAGCAGCACGCAACACATAACCGGATCGCGCATGCAACAAACCAGCGGCTCTGCGAGCTGGTTCAACATATGCGATCTGGTTTATATAAGACTTGAGCTGCAATAGCTCAGTGTTCTTGAATATTAAGTGCACCGAGATACAGATTGAGTAATGAATTAAAATTATGCGGAAACAACTCAACCTGAAATCTTATATTCGAAAGATCGTTTACGGTTTTATTTAACACAGTTTGTCAAATATTCAATGCGTATGAATGTAAATGCAGAAAGTTGTAAAAGGATACGCTGCATTTTGTTTATGGAAGTTTGGAGTTGAATCTCCTACGTCTTCCATTCTTTCGCAATCGGGAAGGATCCACTAGAAGACTTTGATTGCAGCGACCATCGCTACAACCCGATCCTACAACCAGCAGCCGCAAGAACTACTAGCCACCACTGCACACCAGCCCGCAAGCTGCGTGTGTCTAACTCACTTCTTGACTGCCTCAGTGAGAAAGGCTACATACACTTCTTTAACGTCTCAGTGCGAAAGACAACATAGAAGTTGTTTAACGTCTCTGTCCAAAGACTACAATGGAGAGTTTTTATATGATTCACTCATTTTTCTGTTTCGCTCAAATCTCGAATATATGAGTGAATCGTCTCATGTCCGAGCCAGTCTCTCGATGTCTTACCAGGGTTGTGCAATAGACTTGTATTCTGTATTAACTTATGCACACCCGCTCTCTCTGCTTGGCTCTCTCCCTGCTCTTGATATATAAAGCGGCTAAGCAGATTTGCTCGTTGGACACAAGCTAGTAGCCGTTTGAAAAGTCTTCTGACACTGTTGTACTTGTGTCCTTTGGCTTTTAATGCGGTGCACACTTTATTTGACTTGAGCTCTTTTCATCGGAGCTTCTGCAGCCTTTTCTATCTTCGAGCTCTGGTGGTTTCGATCAAAAAAATTAGTTTGTCTTCTATTATTCTGAGATTACACAAACTAATTTTGATCTGGCCTAGGGCTTCTGATCTGTTCTACCAGCTGGTGTCCTTCCAGCTGGTTTCCTTCAATCATTTCATCCCTGAGCTGGTTGCTTCATTGAGCTTCATTCCCAGCTGGTTTCTCTGCTCCGAGCAAACTGCTTTTGCTAACATTCTAATTTGCTCTTGTCAGCTGCTCTAAAGCTCAGCTGCTCTTGTTCTTGAGCACCGAGATACAGATTGAGTAATGAATTAAAATTATGCGGAAACAACTCAACCTGAAATCTTATATTCGAAAGATCATTTACGATTTTATTTAACACAGTTTGTCAAATATTCAATGCGTATGAATGTAAATGCAGAAAGTTGTAAAAGGATACGCTGCATTTGTTTATGGAAGTTTGGAGTTGAATCTCCTACGTCTTCCATTCTTTCGCAATCGGGAAGGATCCACTAGAAGACTTTGATTGCAGCGACCATCGCTACAATCCGATCCTACGACCAGCAGCCGCAAGAACTACTAGCCACCACTGCACACCAGCCCGCAAGCTGCGTGTGTCTAACTCACTTCTTGACTGCCTCAGTGAGAAAGGCTACATATACTTCTTGAACGTCTCAGTGCGAAAGACAACATAGAAGTTGTTTAACGTCTCTGTCCAAAGACTACAATGGAGAGTTTTTATATGATTCACTCATTTTTCTGTTTCGCTCAACTCTCGAATATATGAGTGAATCGTCTGTGTGATTACAGTGTATACTCAATCTCTCAAAGATAAAATCTCACACACTGGGAAGTGCTCATGTCCGAGCTAGTCTCTCGATGTCTTCCCAGGGTTGTGCAATAGACTTGTATTCTGTATTAGCTTATGCACACCCGCTCTCTCTGCTTGGCTCTCTCCCTGCTCTTGATATATAAAGCGGCTAAGCAGATTTGCTCGTTGGACACAAGCTAGTAGCCGTTTTGAAAAGTCTCTGACACTGTTGTACTTGTGTCCTTTGGCTTTTAATGCGGTGCACACTTTATTTGACTTGAGCTCTTTTCATCGGAGCTTCTGCAGCCTTTTCTATCTTCGAGCTCTGGTGGTTTCGATCAAAAAAATTAGTTTGTCTTCTATTATTCTGAGATTACACAAACTAATTTTGATCTGGCCTAGGGCTTCTGATCTGTTCTACCAGCTGGTGTCCTTCCAGCTGGTTTCCTTCAATCATTTCATCCCTGAGCTGGTTGCTTCATTGAGCTTCATTCCCAGCTGGTTTCTCTGCTCCGAGCAAACTGCTTTTGCTAACATTCTAATTTGCTCTTGTCAGCTGCTCTAAAGCTCAGCTGCTCTTGTTCTTCTCATCCAGCTGGTTTGACCTTAATCAGCTGGTCTCTAATCTGCCCCCTATATCTGGGAAGATTCTATGTTTGAGTTGTTCTCCCAGCTGGTCTGCTTCAGGGTTCTTATGGATCAATACCGAGCTGGTGAAATGTGTTTATCCAGCTCGTATCTTTCCATACCAGCTTGGATCTATGGAGATTGATCGAGTATCCCTTGCGTACAGATTCTTCCTCTGCTCCAATAGTGTGGGTTTACCTCGAGCTCGTCTATACTCTCACCAAAACAGCTCGGCTCTGCACTTGAACACCACACTTGCACGCTACACTTGATCTGCACTTGAACCATTATGTACTTCACTTTACTGCGCTTGGTCCTTGTGCTGCTCTTGCATCAAGATGGTAGACCACCTTGGTGTTGCCTACAATCTGGAAGACTTCTGTTGTACCAGCTCAGGCGTCCCCTCACTGTTCCAACATAGATATCTTCAACCGAACCTTCATTGTGATTTTTTGGTGAGATTTGTTTTTATTCTTATGCAGATGAGTTTCCATGTTCTGCTTCATGTCTAGAATTTTTGAGATTAATTTAGCAAGATGGGGTTGGTGTTTTTAATTGTGAGTTTTTCTAATTATTTATTTATAGTTTATATTTTTTGTTCAATGATGTGTCATTCCAAGTAGGATAATATTATATTATATGCAAAAATTCCCAAATTTATTTGCCATGTCATCAAAATAATTTCGCTTAGTCAATAATTTAATGTAAAAAATGGTCAATTCGGTAAAAATAGATAAAAATAAAAGTTAAAGGATCAATAATGAAGTTTGCCTAGTTATAGGACTAAAAGAGAAAACAGTCAAAGATAGAGGACCAAAATGACTTTTTTCCCTATAATAAATGCAATGGAGTTTGTATTATCTTTCAAGAATTTACTCCAACAGAGTCGAAAAAGAGCAATTGGAGATGTAATTGAAGCACTACTAGCATAATAAAGTCAAAGGGTCTGAATATAAAAGTCTTTGAACCATTTCTTAGTTATCTCAATGGTTTGATTTGCGGATTTCAAAAAATCCTCGTGTACATATTTTGGCTTTTCCTGACCAGGTCTCGATATTTAATAATTTTACCTTGAATATTCTATTTATTTGTTAAAAAGATTGTATTCATGTAATTAAAATGAGAAATATTTTTAATAAGTTTAAGTGGTTTTCGATGAAAAAAATAAAATCCTTAAAAACCAAATTACATGACTAAAAATGTCAAACATGTTAACTCACAGGACTAAGATCACAATTTCCCTATATTCTTTTTAAGATTTTTTTTACCATTTATCTTATAAATATAATCAAATTTGGGTCATATCGTTTCTCTCGTATGGCTAGATATTATGATTATTCCGTAGCATACCTTTCATAAGATTTAGGTGCAATATCTTTTTCTCATTCATCTCTCATAAATATCCTTAGGTTAGATTTCGTTTCTAATATATTTTTCCAAGTCCATCTTCATTTGTTACATTTATAAGTAGATAAATCGAATTTCAATGTTAAATCTTATGCAGATCATGGCGAAAGTCCCTTACAATATTCAAAAAACGCCATAAGACCATGTCATGTATCAATTTTAGAAAATGGATCTTGACCTGACCTATAAAAAAAGGATTGAATATGGACCGGTATAGATTTGAAGGACCACTACTCCACAAATTATAGAACCAACACCAGAAAAGAGTAAAAAGAGAGTGAACAACTAACAAATTTGAGAACGGAGGAAAATTTTACAACAATATATAAGGAAAAAAAAGTGAAAAAGTAGGCCATTAACCACAATAATGAACCCGTAATCGATAGGGTCAAATATAAAGCATTCTATAGAACCAGAAATCCAGTTACAAATTGCTGATAAGATACATAAAAAAGGGCAATTGGAGCAAGGATAAATGTTAACCGTCATACTTTCACTCTTGGGATAGGATCTACGCCTGTATATAAATCTGTACAGCTTGAATCTCTCTCAGAGCAAGTAAATAAATACCTTTGGAATCCAGTTTCTGCTTTGTTCAGCACTTTCATTTTTGTCTGGTCCGTATCTAGTTGGGTTTAGATTCAATCTGGTGGTGCTGCTCAGCTACAGTTTGTGCAAGTCCCACCAGAACTTGCTCTTCCGTGCACATTTTGTGAGCATCCTGATACTCATCAACCACGATGGAAACAACATTTTCAATTTGATTCAACCCTTCAGGTTTCACCTGATACTGTTGTTCATCTGTACTTTGAATGGGCATCTCCATCCGTGAAACACTTGAAGTGTTGCAAACTTCGGATTCTCGTGGAAGAAGCTCATCTGGAATAGCAGCAGGGTCAAGATCCCAGCACCCTTCAGGCAAGTCGGTACCTTCGACTTTAAGAGAACAAGATGGCACTTGGTGTGAAAACCGTAACATTTCTCTCCTTGGAATGTATCGAATGGACTCATTATCTGGGGTCTTTTGATAAACTGTCTTAAATGGATCCAGTTTAATTAGAGGGGCTACCCAAACACCAAGTTCCTCGGAATAGTCATCAAGTACCTCAACCATTTCATACTTATGTCTTACTTCACTTGGGGTAGTTCGGTCCCAATCTGGAGACCAGTTTCGGTATACGGCCCAGATATCTCCTCTTCTTGGATAGATTCTTACACAACCTCCTCTACCAGCCTTCTCTTTTCTGAGAAGATGAGAGAAGATGTTCACTTGATCCACCATTTCAGAATTGAAAACTCTGAAACTTCCACAAGATTTGGTAAACCCAGAGTCCAACCAATTTACAGACCCAAATTCACTATCAGATCTTGAGCTCAAGTAGCTTATATAAATTTGAAATGGCCTCACTGAGAGGACATCACGAATCAAACAATACAGGCGAGGCATACCATCTTCTTCATCATACAGGGCCCAAATCTGCTTTGGTTTAAAGCATTCCTCCGACCTGTCCTGATCAAAATCATGGAAGTCCGAATCTGGAACCGTTATTGACATGGGAACAGTTCTCTTTGCTTCTGGTTGATCGCGTGAACCAGTTGGACCTGAGACTTTAGCAGCCTCCAGAGCATTTCTTTTCTCAGCATCTGCAGCTTCTATTTCAGAAGCTATTCTCATCTCTTCAAGTTTCTTTCGAATTTCCTTCCTCGCAATGTCGACTAAAAATTGCCTAGCATCCATTGAATAGCGCTTGCTAGATGTCTCCAACGCGGAGGAAAGCTTAGAAGCTGCCTTTGACCTTTCATTTTCATTTGCTATTTTTGGTTCTACAGCAGATTGTGTGCTTGCTTCTTCATGCCCATTGACACATGTGCTTCCCGAATCCAATTTTCTCTTCTTGGAAGGTCTCCCCCTCCTGGGTTTTAATTCTTCATTCTGAACAGTATACCCGTTAGAGGGCATATGACCAGTAGGCTTTAACTTTTGATCTCTGCCATTTGCCTTGGTTTTTTTCGCCTCCCCATCAGATTTATGGAAGGCAAAAGAAGCCGGAGATAGTCCATTATGTTCAAAAACACCAACAGAGTTTCCGGATGAGCTTCCCTGAAATGATATATTTGGGGAGACATGTTCAGATCTATATCCTGTATGATGTCCCGAGGTCCCATTAGGAGCACAATATCCGGTGGTAGTTGGTACATATTTAACCCCAGAGTTCTGATTCCCGTGCCCAATCTCTGGCACACAAGGATACGTGCAATAGGGTAAAGAAACATCCACAGGAGCTAACCCAGTTTCAACAGCAATAAAGACACCGCGACAGTTCTTACATGAAAGTCGCTTGTTCACATATTTCCTGAGATACTCATACTGAACATGACAGGAGGTACACACAGTCCAAAATGAATCGAGTCTGCCACGGGAAGCTGAAGATTTCGAGCAGTTTTCATAAGCACCAGCCAAAGAATTGTTCCAGGCAAACAAATTTCTCCGTTGATCATAAGATCTTCTGTTAACACTATCAGATAGAAGTGTCCATGCTTCACAGACAAGTCTGAATGCTCCATCAGCTCCAACAGTTTTGTTCTTATCCGGGTGGAGCAGCACCGCCAACTTCTTATACTGTTTCTTTAATTTGGACTTGGTTGCTGTGGCATCCATGCCAAGAATTGAATAAAAATCCGGTTCCCCATTAATTTTTGCTTCAGCAGCAAGGTAGACTCCAAATGTGGCGACCATTTGAGACATACCCTCCAGTTCAGGACACAGCATTTGAGCTTTTATACCATAACTTTTAGCACCCAACAAATCTTTCTGCATAAAATGCTTCTCAGCCGTTGCCTTAGCTCTAAGAGCTTCCTCTATCTTGGATTCCATCCCAAGTTTGAGATTTTGAATTAAACTCAACCTCAACTTGTAGATAGAAAATTATACGCTAGTAACAATCTGTAAAACTGTTATGAGCTGCAAATTACGAAAATGAACATAAGATCCCTTTCCCAACTTTGTGAAGAAACCCTGATTCTCCAACCAAGTAAAATTCACAGATCCATGCAAAATAATTAACCTAAAGGGTCGGACCAAATGATTATCTAACCCGAAATAATACATTATTTTTTAGTTCGATTCAGGTTAAAGTGATGCAGTTCATGCTAGCAGCGCAGTTCAATACACCGTAAAAGCAGCAACTTCTTCAACTGAGTATAACAAATATATAAAGAAAATTTCACTATAATCAACTCTCTCATTCAAGTCTACCCAGGTCAAACCATTTCCAACAAAATTCAGCTTCCGTAAAAAAAAGAAAGAAATCCAAAAAATTTTTACTGGAATCTTTCCATAACCACAGATCTAATCCAAAACATCCCACATAAGCAGAAATCACTTAAAAAAACACGAAATTCCACAATAATCAGCTCAAAATTAATGAACCAAAAAAAAAAACAGACGGAAAAACATAAACTCACCAAAATTGAATCACGGCGGGAAATAACCCAGGTTGAATATATCTCGATCCTCAATTAGCTTCAGATCTAGAAAAAAATTCACCGTTAATCCGAAAAAGTAAATCAACCGTACAGTTGCTAATTATACCATCAGTAAATTTAAAAAGGAAAGTAAAAATGAAAAATAAGAAGCCTCGTATGCAGTTAAGTATGAAGCAGTTGAGAAGCAGAAATCACCTGGAGCTCCGTCACCCGGCGGCGGACGGCGGAGACGGCAAGCAGGAAATTTTTTTTAAAAATAATTAAAAAAAAATTAGAATAATACTGTTGAGAGTTTATTTAAAGTAGAAATAGCAGTACAACTATACACAGCAGTTAATAATATATATACACAACACAAAAATATAAAAACAATAAACAATTTTTCAAATGTAATGATTATTATTATTATTATAACTATTACTATTATTTTTATTTGGGAGAGAAAGTAAACAGTATTAATATTTAATTGTGGGGTGCATTAACTAATATTTATTAATTAATGCATAGATTTCTTATGATAAAAGCATATTTTATATTACTTACTAGAAATTTTAAAGTGTGGTAGTCAGATAAAGACAAATTCATTTTTCTGATTCGTTAATATACTGAATTACTTTAAATTTCTGCAGTATGTCAAGTTAATAGAAAATTCTCTTACATTATTTATTAGAACAAAAAATATAGGAAGAACCACACTTCCAGATAAATGCTAAATTAAACTGAAAATAAAAAATTTAAATCAAAACTTCAAGTGAATTAATCCAACATTCTATGAACATAAATATTTCTTAATCATACATAATCTTATTCATTCAAATATAATTTTTAATATTGTTATATCTACAGTCACAAATCGAGTAGGTATTTTGGTATTTTTCTTCCTAATCTACGTAGCATAAAAAAAATTATATTTTTTAATTTCTTATTCAAAAAAATTAACTCAAATTTTTAAGTTTTGCCCAAGCCACGAGGATAGGTATTAAGTAGTGAAGATCTTGTTCGTAGACTAATGGCCTCACTTGTCTGTCTATTTGATCTGGAATCGTGAATCAAGTTCGAGTCGTCCCTTCCTCCCAATATATATAAAAAGAATAAAAGAGTCCGAGACTTGTATAACGGGATAAATATAACGACATATTTGAAATGGTAGGAACTAATAATTGTGTCGAAATTAAAATTTTCCTTTGGAAACCTCAATGAAATTTGTTGGACCTTCGAAAATGCATAAAGCAATACGCAATAGTGAGGAGAGTCATAGTTTTTCTAGTTTTACCAAACAAAAAACGTCACAATTTTTATAGTTTCACCAAAAAATCAATTCAACAAGGATAATGTGAAACAAAGTTGTCGGAAAATATATGAGACTAATAAATTTGTTGGGACCTGGAACAAATCGTTTTCTTTCCATGTGACACTAAAATATAAACTAAGATAAAGAGTTATAAGGTTATTGTTGATATAAAATTTAAGCTAAGTTTTGGTGATAACAAAATAATCAACTCTGGTTTAATCAATCAAGGTCAACAGAAGCTAAACAGTTTTGTTAGAGTAGATCAGTTGGGTGAAGACCAGCTGAGTAGAACTGGAATAGAATAGCTCAGGAAACAAGTGCAGTTTGATCAAGTGCAGCTATTCAAGAGAAAATAATTTTAAGAGAAGATCAGATTAGTTCTCAGCCGAAACAGTTTGCACAGTTCAGTGC
The DNA here is from genome assembly GCA_001598015.1 of Dorcoceras hygrometricum. Classification (NCBI taxonomy): domain Eukaryota; kingdom Viridiplantae; phylum Streptophyta; class Magnoliopsida; order Lamiales; family Gesneriaceae; genus Dorcoceras; species Dorcoceras hygrometricum. The sequence continues at coordinate 142,302 of KQ989535.1, read as the reverse complement.
ATGTTTTGGAACAGAACAACACGTCAAAGAGAACAGATCAGCTGGAAGAGTCGTTGGGATATTTGACTTTCAAGAGCATTGAAGTAATTGGAAATATTAAGACAACAATCAAATTATTGACATAGATGTTGAGTACGAGTATTTTCTTGATCAGCTTAAAAAGAGTAACTTTTAATATATAAGTATGAAGTATGCGGACTACATTATGATGGAGAATTTAAGTTTTGGTGAAGACAAAAAGAGAATAATCAACCAGCTCAGAGAATAATCGACCAGATCAGGACGGAGCTAAGCTGGTTAAGGACAAACCAAATCAGAGATTTCGGATCGGAACCAAGTTGGTTAAGGACAAATCAGCTCAGAGACTTTAGATCGAAACTAAGCTGGTTAAGGACAAACCAACTCAGGGATTTTAGCTAAGCTGGTTAAGGACAAACCAGCTTGGAAGAACAGAACAAGAATCACATAAGATAGAAGTGCATAGAGAATCCGAACAGAACAGGTTGAGCGGACTTTGTATCAGATCAGCTGGGAGACCAGATCGGATAAAGCAGCTTGGACATATCAATACTAGGGCTGTAAACGAATCGAATCGAGCCGAACTTTTTGAAAAATTTAGTATTCGAGTTCGAGTTCGAGTTCGCCTATTCGAATCTCGATACGAACTTCGATTTTTTGTCATTTGCGGCTCGAATTCGATTCGATAAAGAGTTCGAGTTCGAGTTCGATTCGAAAAATTCGAGCTCGACTTCGATATAGAACTTAAATATATTTATTTGTTATATATTATATACAATTAAAACAGTAATAATAATAATAATTTTTTTATAAATATTTAAGTAAAGGTTCGCGAGCGGCTCGCGAACCTTTCGAACAAAATAATTCCGGCTCGAGTTCGATTCGTAAATAGTTTGGCTCGGTTCGAGTTCGGCGAGTTCGAGTTCGAGTTCGATTCGAAAAATTCGAGCTCGACTTCGATATAGAACTTAAATATATTTATTTGTTATATATTATATACAATTAAAACAGTAATAATAATAATAATTTTTTTATAAATATTTAAGTAAAGGTTCGCGAGCGGCTCGCGAACCTTTCGAACAAAATAATTCCGGCTCGAGTTCGATTCGTAAATAGTTTGGCTCGGTTCGAGTTCGGCTAGAGTTCGAAAAATTCGAATTCGAATCGAATATATACTCGAATCGGTTCGAAAAGTTCGCGAACAGGTTCGATTCGTTTCCAGCCCTAATCAATACAGGGCGAGAAGTGTGATATCAGTCAGCTGAGAACAGAGAGAAGAAGCGCAGAAAAAGCTCAGAGTAAATCGAAGTAGAAGCTTAGAGCAAATCCAATGATCAGCTCAGGAATTAGCTCGGAGGTATAACACAGAAAATCTTGCCAGAGCTGGTCAAGCGATACAGGACAAAGCAGAAAATTTGTTCAAGCGCCGAAAAGGTTTTTGTTTCACGACAGATTATAAAGTCGTTGTAAGCCAAAAGAGGAAGGAGCCATTTTTATCTCAGATGTTTTTCAGACTGTCTCGCACCAGTTTCAGCAAAATGGACAGGAGAGATTTTTATGAGACATTCGAAAATTTTCATTTTTGTGCTGAGAGCAAAAGGTGTTGCAGAAAAATTCAACCTTCAGGATATGCATTTATGGGAGCGTACTTTCTTCTTGATACAAGAGAAGTGTAACTAATACAAGAGCAGTGTATCTACCCTATATTTATTAACCGTTGAAGAAAAGAGTATATATAGATGATGAGCTGAGGCTTGAAAAAACAAAAAACAACAACGAGTTACAACTACGAATCATTAAAACGATAAACTACGATTCACAAAGATCATCCTGCTCACTCCGACCTTACTCTAAAAATCCTCGAATTCATTTTCTAAGTCGAAGATTCACTCTGTAGTACTGAGCTTACTTTGTAAATAAAAAACAGAGAATTGAGAGCTAGAAAAGATAAAACAGCTTAGACCAGTAATTTGTATTCCATAACAGATCGCGAGTCTGTTTCTGTTGTAAGGGTGCTAGGAGTTCTTGCAGCTGCTGGCTTTCGAACTGGGTTATAGGAGGAGCTATTGTAACCAAATCTTCTAGTGGAAATCCTTCCAGTTGGAAGAAGGGGTGACGTGGGAGTTTAATCTCCGAACTTCCATAAAAAAATCCTATCTATTTTATTTATAGCTTTCAGTTTTTACATTATCTTTTCAATGTTGAATCGAATTAATTTCGCACAATTATCTTTGTTACTCGAGATAATAGATTACACTGAAAAATCTCTGAGCTGGTAACTCAGCTCAGAGACAAGTCGAGAGCTTGCAAAACAATTTTTACGAAAAGATTTTTAACAAAATCGAAAGGAGTTCATTCACCCCCATCCCCTCTGAACTCCTGAGCTATTTTTAACCCTTTTCCGATCCTAACACATCAAGTATGCTCAGGTACAAAGGTACGAGGATTCAACGGCTGAGGGTAACATTAGAGTTTATTACTGTTGGATCCCAAGTTTAAATATACCCGAAGATTTGAAGATTTTGTTAGAGTAGATGCTCAACTAGTCAACTTGTGGCGTGTGGGTTCTTGTTGACTCTATGTAAACGATCTTTATTTATAAATTTTGTACTTATACGGTATTCTGTATCTTCATTATTATGATTACAATTGTTGGATAAAGATCTTGAATGTACCATAGTGTATGTTAGTTGTGATAGTGGATTTGATGGCTGTCATGAAACACATCTAATAGTCACTGTGTATTCCTAGTTTCTAGTCAATTGGATCGTCCAAAATAGGATAAGGGCCACCCGAGCTTGAGAATATCATCTGCGATGCAAAATATCACGTTTCATTGGTAGGGAATATAGTGATGTTCTGAGCATACAGATGGATAGTGACCTGGTGTTCTATCGAACTACCCTCGTTCAAATTTTCCAAGTGGTTATCATTTGTCGAGTGGATTATGTCCGAGGTCTTTTTTGTACAGATTAGTACTCATTACTCGAACTTCATTGAGACTCTACATGATAGGTGCCTCACTTGGACCCTTTTAAAGACTCAGTTGGGGTCATCAGGTGGCTGGATTGGGTGAGGTCCCGATGCATGTTGGATTCGATGATTCGTTGTTGAGGATTCACCGCTCGCCCTTGTGCATGGATATCTTATGCTATCTGAGGAGATAATAGTGTGACAAATCTGTGGCCAGAGTACTAGATGTATTTTAGGTAAATGATTTTACCTAGTAACACATACGATGTCACTATTTGATCTCCAAGATGTATGCATGGCTGTCGGATTGATAGGTGCCTCACTTGGACCCTTTTAAAGACTCAGTTGGGGTCATCAGGTGGCTGGATTGGGTGAGGTCCCGATGCATGTTGGATTCGATGATTCGTTGTTGAGGATTCACCGCTCGCCCTTGTGCATGGATATCTTATGCTATCTGAGGAGATAATAGTGTGACAAATCTGTGGCCAGAGTACTAGATGTATTTTAGGTAAATGATTTTACCTAGTAACACATACGATGTCACTATTTGATCTCCAAGATGTATGCATGGCTGTCGGATCTCTAGCGACCTTTCGATTTACCAATGGTCATTTATCCGATCCGAATATTTGAGTTGAAAGGATCGTACTGTACGCTAACCATGACCGACTGGTTCTTGCAGGCACTATCGGTGATACCTAGGGGATCTTGGGACGATGTTGCTAGATGCTTTACCATCCGTTCGTGCTCCTCACCCGAGGATCACTTCACTCCATTGCCTAACTCTTTCTATGAGCTTTTAACTCCTCAGATGTCACTACCCCTCATGCTTTTTGGGCTCATGGCGGAGCTCCTCGGAGGGTGAAAGCTCATAGTAAGAGAGGATTCGCTCCTGCTTTCCAACTAGGAAATGATCCGATGGGTAAGTCCGAAAAATGTCTTATCGGAGTCACAAAAGTTTTGAGCTCACGGTTAGTTGTATCCCTGAATCATTGAGGATCACAGAAGTACTGGTTTCTCAATTCCCGTACGAAAATTAAGCTCAATTTATTGTGTATGGTAGGAGGAAAGATGGAAGTGTGACTTCCAAAAATTAAATGGGGATGAAAATGTGATTTCTTTAAATTAGCTTGGACTAGTATGACTATCATTAAAGCTGATAGGGGCCTCACTGCTATTTTGGATTACGTGGTCTGAAAAATTATTTTCACATCATAATATTTAGTTTTGTAAACTGTGCAGATCGGTCCGATCTGATCGTCGATCAGGATTATGATGAAACCACAACGATGGACTTGAAACCAATGTTCCTTGGGCCTGTGCCCGACACAGGCCCATTAACCTGGTTTAAGCCCATGTAAAATCTATAAATAGGGGCCTTGGGGTATTCATTTTACTCGCACCAAAAGTTGTATTGACAACTAATACTCTGGGTTGAGAACTCTCTCCCCTTTAGTTATATTTTTCCTTCTCCTCCTCCCTTCCCTTCGCCGCCGTCGCCGCCATCGAAAGTTATTCCAATCGTCTCGGCAAGGAGATTCCGTTCGCAGAACTTTCGTTGGTTTTCTAGTGCAAACCAACAAATGAGTTGAGATTACGATCGTGGACCGGATTAGGCGTTGATCCAGCCGTTTAACCGTTGAAAGGACCAATTCCCTCGTGAAATTGGTCGGAGCCAGGCGCCCTGGGAGTGGGATTCAGATCCGCCGTTGTGCCAACAGATTTGAGGTTACAAAATCACAACTTTATGAAGCTATGTATATTACAATTGAAGCGAGAGAACAAGTTTGAAGTTTTCAAATTTACGTTGTTCCAACTCTCATACAGTACACCTTGGGTGTAGTTATTCAGCTCAACTAAATTTTTTTAGGCTTAAGCTTATATTGAATCAACAGTTTAGAACATTATTTGTAAACTAACAGAGTATGTTATATTAAGTGTGGGAGTGCTTGGAGTTCTGATCAGCAGGGTGCCGAGTTCAATGGATTTTATTAAAGTGTGTAGTCAGATCAAGCCTTCTAGTGAAAATCCTTCTAGCTTGGAATATGGAGAGACCTAAAAGATTAGACTTCAAACTTCCAAAACAATATCTTGTCTATTATCTATTTATTTGTCACCTTTTTAAGTTTAGTGATAGACCGAGTTGTTTGCCACATAATTTATTGTAGCCTAAATATCAGCACGGATTGAGACGTAAGCTCAGCTGGTAACTCGGCTGATATTAACCAAGTATTTTCCAAAGATATTTTGATGAATTTATTCAACCCCTGTGAACTCTATTTTTCCGATCTATAAGTGGTATCAGAGCGGGGTGATAACAGTAACAAAATTTGATTTATAAAATTTATATATGGCCTCTTTCAATAAAATTCTCATGTTCTCAAAAGAAGATTATGATGGCTATAAAAGGAAGGTCAATCTGGATAAAGTGGCAAAGGACATTCTTTACAAGATACTGGATAAGAACATGTTCAGCAAGATCAAGATGTGCTCAGAGCTAAGGAGATATGGAGAACCTGACCCAACTTTGGCATACTGAAGAGAAAATAACTATGTATAAAAGAAAGATTCTTCTTCTTCCGATCTTAATTTTAACTGTGCCAGAATGGGACACTTCGCTGCTGACTGCATCAAGCCGAAAAGGGATTAAAAGAATTCATATGATTGGAGAATAGGAAAGAACGACAAGAAGTCTTTCAGGAAAAGAAAAGATCAAAAGGTGCTTGTCGTAGAGGAGAACAAGGGCAAGTGGACTGAGATAGATTCGGACGAGTCCAGCTCAAGCAGCTCATATAGTGAAAGTTAGAAGAAAAATAAATCAACTGCCTCATGGCGGGTGATAACGATGAGGTATTTGATTTCGCTTCTGCTGAATTCACACGAGATTGATCTTATCTCTGCACTAAATTCTATGATCATAGAGTACAAGAACCTTTCGCAAACATTCAAGGAAATTAGGGATATCAAAAGTCTAACAGATAAGTCAGATGAATCAATCTGCTCTCAGATTGATGATTCAGATAGTATTGAAACTAAAATAAGTACGTTGATGATTGAGAATGAAAAATTGAGTCTCAATTACAAAATATGCTCACAGAAAATCAATAATTAGATACTCGTGAATAGTTGGACCAAGTATTCCGTCTCACTAAATAAACTGCATGAAGCTCAAAAGTCTGCAAGTGATAGAACAGACTTGGGATTTAACAATGTTGAATGCAGATCTACTAAAAAAGTTTTCAAACGAGTCTGTTTAAAGATAAAATTAAATCAATACAGTTTGTCAAAGCCATCTCGACATATCAACCAACTGAGTCTAAAAAACAAAAGGAACAACATGAGGCTAAGCCATTGATGAGAAATGTTGTGGAATCGGATATAATTCCCCTAAGTGCTCATAGACGAGCTAGTTGAGGAAAATACTAAGCAAGATGGGGGAAAGTCCCAGATCGAGCTGGTCCAAATTAGATCAGTATAGACGTAGTTCTAATAAGGGAATCAAAACAGAAAGCCCTAGAAAAAATCCAAACCCATTGGTTCTAATGCTAACAATAGAGCAAAATCATCACGACACATATCTGCTACATGGCACACTAACCACAATAGATTTCTAAAACTCTTCTAGACATACATAGTGGGAAGACTCTTCGAGTCTAGATGTGGGTCCCAAAGGGCTAATCCTGTTAGAGTAGATGCCCAACTAGCCAACTTATGGCGTGTGGGTTCTATAGACTCTTGTACAAACAGTCTTTATATATGATATTCGTATTTTCTTATATGACATTCTTTACTTTCATTATGTGTGTAATGATTTACAATTGTGTTGAGTAAAGACCTAGAATGCACTGAAGCGTATGTTAGATGTGATAGTGGGTATGACGGCTATCATGAAACACATCTAATAGTCGCTGTGTATTCTGAACATGTTCCTAGTCGATTGGGCCGTCAAAATGAGGATAAGGCTTCGGGAAGTGCGACTTCCTAAAAGTCAACAGGGATCAAACCGGGATTTGATGCTGTTGAGGGGCAAAACGGTCTTTTTGCACTGGGGTTCTGAAAAATGGTTTTTCAGATCATATTATTCAGTTTTGGAAACTGAGTCGATCGGTCCAATCTGATCGGCGATCGGAGTTACGATGAAGTCTCGGTGGTGGAGATGAACTGAATGTTAATTGTTGGACCCGGGCCCGTTGGGCCGGTCCAAGTCCGTCTCTTAATTCTATTTAATGTAGAATTAGACTAGACTTAAAGAAGATCATTATCATAACTCTCCCATAGCAAACCCTAACCCTAAGCACCAAAACCGCCGCCTCCCTCTCTCGAACACGCCGCCGCCGCCGCCGCCGCCCACGCGCCGCCGCCGCCGCCGCCGCCGCCGCCGCCGATCGTCGCCGGAAATTTGTTTCCGGCCAGTTCGACGAGGAGAATCCGTTAGTGCTTGTGAGGATTGCGCTTCTAGTGCAGCCTGACAAAGGAGTCTCAGATCTGGTCGTGGACCGGATTGGCGTAAACTACCGCAATCTACCGAGAAGAGCCGGGTTCTTGTAATTCCGGTTGGAGCCAGGCACAAGTGCCAGCAAGGTATTCAATTTTGAACACCCTATGAATGACGATATTTGTATTGTCTGATTTTTCGTATTGATCGTCTCCCGGCCCTTTT
>KQ989535.1:93681-133505 GCA_001598015.1 Dorcoceras hygrometricum | reverse complement strand
TTAATGTTCATTGTTGGACCCGGGCCCGTTGGGCCGGTCCAATTCCTACACTTATGTATTTAAATACATTTAGAGTCTTCATTAACACAATAAGCATCATATAACCCTAAGCACTAAACACACGCCGCCTCCCTCTCTTCTTCCTCGCCGCCGCCGCCCGCCGCCGCCGCCACTTCGCCGGAAATTGTTCCGGCCCAGTTCGACGAGGAGAATCCGTTCGTGCTGATCTCGTCAGCGCTTCTAGTGCAGCCTGACGAAGGAGTCTCGGATCTGGTCGTGGACCGGATTGGCGTAAACTACCGCAATCTACCGAGAAGAGCCGGGTTCTTGTAATACCGGTTGGAGCCAGGCACAAGTGCCAGCAAGGTATTCAATTTTTGAACACCCTATGTATGACGATATTTGTATTGTCTGATTTTTCGTATTGATCGTCTCCCGGCCCTTTTCTTTGTTCTTCCGCTGCCTAGCCGGGGGGCGGATCCGGATCCCCCAACAAATCCGACCTGTACCCAAATAGATAAGGGTACAAAAAAATTCTTCTGTGTTGCAGGTAAAAGCGGTCGAGCTGTTGCAATAGTGCACATGGTATCTGGATAGCAAATGTTAAAGACAAATGAAAGGAAAAAGCAAGCTACTATCAAAAGTTTTCAAATGCAAAGGTCCAACAAAAACCTTTCATGTCGACTCTAAAGGTAAAGCTAGGGATAAGAGTAAGAATACCCATCCACAGTTCAGAACCTGCTGGTCTGATTGTTATTGAAGGTCACAGATCTGGAAACACCTATAAGGTAAACTGGTCTGAACAAGCTTTATATAAGCAAACGCAATTGCTAATTCTTCTAATGTTTGTTATGACATAAACACATGAATCACATGAATTTCAAAAGTATTGTCAGTATGAGCAAGCAAGGTTTGGTCACTAGGCTTCCCAACGACTTCTCAAATAAAATTTGTTCGACGTGTCAATTTGGAAAGCAGGTCAGAAATAATAACAAATGTTGTAACTAATCACTAGCTTGGAGCTATTACATATGAAACTATTTGGCATAACACACATGATGAGCTTAGGGATGATGAGGTACACTTTGTTCATAATTGATTATTACTCTAGGGTTACCTATGTAATATTTTTAAAATCCAAAGAGTAGGCAGATGATAGACCGATAAAATTTTACGTCTTCAAAATGAGATGTTGCTCAATCAATCAGTATTTAAATAAAAAATTATCTGATATCTTGATAACCAAGGAATCAGGCATGAGTTATCTACAACTCGATGTCTTAGAAAAATGGTCTTGTTGAGAGTATAAATCATATTAAAAGCGGCTACGAGAACAATGCTTGCTGATTTCAAGATTTCTAAAATATTTTGGGCTAAAAAAGTGAACACAACATTACATTAAGAATAAATCTATAATTAATAAGAATAATGGAAAACACCATATGAGATATGGAATGGTAAACAACCTCATATTCATATTTCAGGATCTTTGGATGCAAATGTTTCATTAATAATAATGAGAAACAACATTTGACTGCATTCGATGTTGATTCTACATCGGCATATTTTTTGCTATTGAGTTGTTATTCGTGTTTATCGTATTTTTAATAACAGAATACCGATATTTGAAGAGTCCATACATATTATTTTGGTGAATCTAGTTTTATTTTGAACTCTTCTGCAAATATTAATGATTTTAATAACAAATTAGATTCTATTAACCTTGATGATTCTAGTGACGACGAATTATAGGTTTCTGTTGATCATCGATCGATTTGGACATACCAATCAACTCAGCTGACCCTCAAACTGAAGATCAAAATGAACCTCCAGAGCTTAACCAATCTGAGGTTGTTCATGAGAATAGCAAAGTAGATCGAGCTGACATAGCAGGAGTATGATCAAGCTGAGCAAGAATAGATAACATATCAAGCTGATTCAAATCCCCTTGGACCTAACTTCTGGTGGAATATGAAACATCCACCTGAACTGGTCATGGGTAACCCTGTTGTTACTCTTAGGACGCAAGGCCAGATGATGTTGTATGAATATTTAACTCTACAGTCATAATTGTATATCTAAGAATATAGATAAGACTTTAGCTGACTTGAGCTGGATAGAAACAATGTAGGAATAACTTAGTAAGTTTGACATGAATAAGTTATGCAGATTAGTTTCTTGACCATAGAATCAATTGTAATTAGAACCGATGAGTCTATAGGTATAAGCTTAATGAGAATGCGTATTTATAAGAAATGAGGCTAGGCCGGCATCACATGATTCAAACAAGAATCAGGAATAGACTTTGCTGAAACCTTCGCTCCAGTAGCTAGATTAGAAGTCATTAGAATTTCTTACATATGTTGTATTCAAAGATTTTAAGGTCTTTCAAATGGATATCAAAAGTGTATTCTTCAATTTCATTTCATCTGAGGAAGTGTATATTACACAACCTTCTGACTTCATAAATCGTATTCATCCAGATTACGCACAAAAATTGGACAAAGCTCTGTACGGTCAGAAATAAGCACCATGAGCTGGGTATGATAGTTCAAATTCTTGATTGATCATGATTTTATTATCCTGACAGTGGATAAAAATCTATTCAAATTTGCTAAAAAGGATCATGCCTTGTTGGTACAGATCTATGTTGATAGTATTATATTTGGCGCCATAAATCCCAAATTATGTGAAATATTCTCTAAACTGATGCATGATAAGTTTGAGATGAGTATGATGGTAAGCTGATATTTTTCCTAGGCTTTCAAGTGAGATAGCTTGAAAATTGTATATTCATAATCAAGCTAAGTACACCAAAGAACTTCTCAAGAAGATTGGATGGAAAACAACTCAGTTTCTCCTAATCCAATGAGTGCTTCAATCAAGCTGGAAAAATATGAAGCTTAAACCTTCATTGAGATATCATTGTATCGTAGCATACTAGTATCATTTCTTTACTTAAATGTTAGTAGACCAACATCATGTTTGTTGTCTGTATATGTGCAAGATTTCAAGCTAATCCGAAACAGTCTCATTACATTGTTGTTAAACACATTCTTAAATATTTAAAAGGAACTCAAATTATGGGTCTTTGGTACCCCAAGGACTCTGGTTTCAATTTAGTTGGCTACAAAGATGAAAATTGCATATCATTTCATTAGACACCATGTGCTTAAGAATGACATCTGGCTGGAGCATGTACAACAGATCAACAAGTTGTTGATATTTTCACAAATGCTCTATCAGACGCTAAGTTTTATTGTTTCAGAAATATTTTTGGTCTACTTGATATGCCTTGGGTTCTCTTTGCATTTGCTCCAAGGGAACATCATTTCAGGCTGATAAGCATGTTAGTCAGCTGGATGTGCTCGAGCTGATCTGACTCATTTCAATTTCATATACGGGTTAATCTTATCCAACTCTTGAACTGACAGTACCTCTACTGACACATCAAATACATGAAATATTGCGATTTAATCTTAAAATATCATTTGGAACCTTTTTCAAAATAAGTATGGTATTAATTTTTGAATTTAAATGTGTTTCAATCACAGCTTGACAAGTACACTGTCAAAGCGCGTGAATGTTTCCATGTATATATGCACATATTTATTTGTGCACCTTTTCAACTGATTATGCATAACTCTTCACATTTACAGAGTTTCATGATATGTTCGCTCTCTCTCTGCAAAATTACTCTCCGCAATTATCATTCTTCACTCAAAACTCACTAATGTTATCTTTCTCAAGCAACAGTTTGCAGATAAAATTTGACTCTATCTTTTATCTACAGGATGAGAGGATGGTGACCATGTTCAAAACTTTGGAGTAATTTGGACTCAGATGCTTTTTGGTTTTTCATAGTCCATATATGAGGATGCGGTTTCTCAATTCTTTTCATCGGCGTCTATGGTTGATGGTGCAGTGGTCGGCACCGTTAAGTGATAGAAGTTCACTGTCTCTAAACTATGTTTGAGACTTTCAATCTACCATCGGAGGGTATTACTATATTTTCTGTGTTGTAGAAGGGTTTGGTGGAGAAGATGAAGCAGGTTTTCTGTAAGGTCCGGTTCTCTAAATCAGAGATTAATTACTAAATTAATCGCAATTACGGGGAAGCATAAAATATGGGTTAAAAATTTTCGTTTTGGCTTGAACAAGAAAATATGATTCAAAATACATTCATACTCAAAGTATAGATTATTACTCAAAGATCCACACAACAAAAACAATACCAGCAATGTGTACAACAACTCAGTGAATACAAATCTCAAATACAGTATTCACGCAGGGCATCCTCTGGGAATCTATCTCAATACGTAATACATAACTGGGACTCAAAACGAGGCTCTACCAGCCGACGCACCACCCAATCCAGCTGGATTACCTGAAGAACCTGCAAAGGGCAAACACAAGACCAAACCAGCCCCCAAAAGGGAGAGAAAACGATGTCAAACCTCAGTACGAAGACAATCAAATAACAGTTATCATATAAGGCATGCAATATCTCAAGTCGTGTAATATATGAAAGGTTACAAAGAATCATTGGTAATCAAAGCACAGCGACTCAGCTGGGCAATAAAAATCTCAATAATTCATCGGAATCCAGATCACAACGACTCAGATGGAAATCACGACTCAGTGAAAGAATTGGTTTCTCAGGCACGACATCAGCCGGTGATAGGATCAAAAAAGGGGGGGTAAACAGATCGTGCACTGCGATCTGATCTATTAAAATCTAAAACAGTGTGAGCTGCAGTAGCTCTAGTTCTTGAAATCTATGAGCATGGAGAAGTATACCAGATCTGGTATAAAAACCAAGGTGGAAATAATCTGATTATACCCTCTAAAAATTGAAAGTAGTTTGAACAGTTTTAAAACATGTATCGAGGCAAGTATGAATGCAGAAAGTTGTAAACTAAAAACTGTAAAGAACTCATTTGTTTGTTTATGGAAGTTCGGAGTTTAATCTCCTACGTCTCCTCTTCTTCCTCAACCGAAAGAATTTCCACTAGAATACTTTGATTATTACAGCTTTTGCAATAACCCGATCAAATAGCCCGCAAGCTGTGAGAACTCCTAGCACACCACGCTACACACCAACCCACAAGTTGTGTGATCTGCAACACTATGAACTTGTTTAACGTCTCCGTTCAAATACTACAATGATTCTGTATTACATTCACTCTAATCTGTTTCGCTCAACTCTCAATATGTGAGTGATAGTGTGTGTGTGAGATTTATAGTGTAAGCTCACTCTCTAGCATTGAATCTCACACACTCGGGAAGGTGCTCTGTAAGATGTCGTCTTCTTCATCAAGACTGTAGGGAGTTGAACACTTTGTTTAAGCTTTATTTCTCTGAATAGTGTTCTTCTCTCCTTTCTTTTCTCTATTCTCTGGCTGTGCAGTCGATTAGAATGATTCTGCATTGAAGCTTTTGGCTGCGCACAAGCTCACACCTGGGCACAACTCTCAGCCTATACACCAGCTGCCACCTGTGTATATCGGCTCTCGACTGTGGCACATTATTTCTTTTATGTGTTTCGTGTGTATATGTCACTGTGTGCACGCTTCTGTTTTTCCCTCTCTCACTTGGTTTGAATCTGCTGTATGTATATATATAGCCTTTGAAGATTTGTTACCATTGAAGAGATCCCATAAATTGTGTCTGTCAATCTGATCTTCAGCCATGAATAAGGCTCTTTCCTCTTTTGGCTATCAACGGCTTCTTTCCTCTTTTAGCGAGATTCAAAGGATCTTTCCTTTCTTGGCGAGATTCAAAGGATCTTTCAGATCGGACAAAAATACAGTTTTGTCCTCGCTTGTACTGTTTATAGCTCGTACAGATTGCTTGACTTTGTTTGACTAGCTCTGGCATGATTTGCTATGCTGTTCCTTTGAGCTGGTCCCTGAGCTGATCCTCTACGAAGCTCCCTCTAAACTATTCTTAATCTAATCTGCTTCGTATTGCTTTGTAAAGCTCTGAGTTGTTCGATAAATTATGATGATTCTTTCTGAGCTATTCTGTTCTGTACTGCTAAGCTCTAAACTGGTCTTAGTTTCTCGCGGTTCTGCACTTTTCAGCTTAGGCGTTCTGTCAGGCCTCGTGCTCATATCAGAGTAAAAACACACAAACACATGCGGAAGCTATCAAAAAGCGGGTAAAATTTTCGCTTTTGGCCTGACGGTTTAAATAATATAATTTAAAATACCACGATACTCAAAATATATATCCCAGTTTATAAAAACAACCAACAGTAGCATAACAACAGCAACAACAACATGTATCAAACTCCAACGACCAAATACATCGACAAAGCGCAGGGCATTCCCTGGCTAAGAATACTGATACATATAAATATGCTATATGCCACTGGGATACTCTAACCACCTCCTGGGGCGCCACCAGCTGGGTTAAAACCACGACCAACTGTAAAACCTGGATTCCCTGAAAACAACACAGACAGAGAAAACAACCAAGCCCCAGAGGGACATGGGGTCAACCCCCAGTACGGAGAGCAACTGAAACAGCTAAAGGAAATGCATAAGATAAAATGCAGATGCTATGCATGAGACACCGGATAACAGCTGAAGGCTACAACCAACAAGGGAGCCAAGGGGAACTCAAACATAGATCCACAAGATCAGAAACGAATCAGTGGCCACGGGGTGTGTTCAAAGTGTGGTAATGAGCCACTCGCCTTGACACTACACCCAAATACCAGATGCATCTAACAACTCAACCTGTCATTGCCTCGCCCATGAACTGTGGTAGTTAACCACTCGGCGCATGGTGGCTAACAAAACCCAGCAGGGAGATGAGAGTGCGGTATTGCCGCTCTCCCTCGCATCCTGGTAACGGCAAAACCCAGCAGGGAGATGAGAGTGCGGTATTGCCGCTCTCCCTCGCATCCTGGTAGGAAACAACAGCAATGCAACGAGATACAAAGCAATGGCTGCAACAAAAATATGAATGCAATATGGGAAATGTGTGTATGCATAAACATAGCAGCTAAAATCAACAGCAATCACATATGCACACGGCAACATCCACGGAAATGCACCAGCCACAATCAGTGGCCAGGGGGTGTGTTCAAAGTGTGGTAATGAGCCACTCGGCTTGACACAACACCCAAATACCAGATGCATCTAACAACTCAACCTGTCGTTGCCTCGCCCATGAACTGTGGTAGTTAACCACTCGGCGCATGGTGGCTAACAAAACCCAGCAGGGAGATGAGAGTGCGGTATTGCCGCTCTCCCTCGCATCCTGGTAGGAAACAACAGCAATGCAACGAGATACAAAGCAATGGCTGCAACAAAAATATGAATGCAATATGGGAAATGTGTGTATGCATAAACATAGCAGCTAAAATCAACAGCAATCACATATGCACACGGCAACATCCACGGAAATGCACCAGCAGCCATCTAACATTAAATCTCACGCCAATTCCCAGCTACATCAAGCTCAGATCCGTACCTTATACTGCGCAACAATTACCACAAAGGGATCCCGAGAAATCTGGTTAAAAACCTGCTAAACAACGAAGCATAATTCTCAGGGATACTAACAGAAGCTCACGGCTGGGAGCCACGCTCAACCAACGCAATTACTACCAATAAAACTAACAGGAAGCTTAATTCTAGGCTGGGAACCATATCTCATCATTAAATCGAAAAGCTACCTGAACGCACAAACACACGACCGAAAGACAGTAGCTTCGCGATCCACAACCAGCCAACTACATCCTCCAAAAGTAGTATAGAATGGAAGAGCTTCTCGAGAGGAGTCCAACGCTACCTCACACGCATCAAACAATGGCCGGAAACGACGGGAATTCGCCGAAGAAACTCACGGTGAACAATAACCCAGGGTTCGAAGCGAAGAACAGCAATCGGGAGAATATTTCGCTAAGTATGGGAATCCAATTATCCAAATCGAAGACCAAGTCTTCCTATATATATACAACTCAACTACTGGTAACAGATCCCATCGACAAAAACCAGTCGATACTCGCTAAAACACAACCAGCAGATGCAAAGCACACCAACTGCTGAAATCTCAAATAACACTAAGCACAAAACGACGTCGCACAGCTTACGTCATCGTATCTGCCATCAGCTGGTCATCCAAAACCAGCGACTGGATTCCTCACACAACGCAACATATCTTTGCAGCTGGTACTAGACGCGACATCAAAATGCAGCGTTTCAACTAATCTAAACGGCGTCGCTTAACCACGTCAGCAAATCTGTTGAACTAACACAAGCAACGACTGATCGCTACTAGGGGCAAACATACCAGCTGCTGATTTCTTAGCGCTAACCAAAACGACGTCGCCTCTACTAATCCAAACGACGACGTATTGCTCTTCACTACAGGAGCTTACTGCTAACAGATATCACCCAGCAGATACTTCACAAAACGTCACCGTTTTGAAATCCTTAGCGCTCTCTACTGAATCCACGTCAGCGTTGCTGCTGACAGATCCTACACAACGCCTAAAATACTATCTGCTGGCAAACTTTGCCAACGACTGGTCACTCACGCCAAAACGACGGCGTTTGATCTCCCGTGATACTAATACACGCTACGACTGGTTTTCACCAAATCGACCAGCTTTCACCACGAAACCAGCTTTCACCCAAAAATCTCAAAAATACGAAAACTTCCAGAATTGCTTAAAACATGAAATCTGACCCGAAAATGCAATCCAAAGCCTCAAACAGAAATCTGAATCACCAGAAATCCTTAAAATCCGATTAATCCAAACAATTAATCTTACATCAAAATCAGGTCTCACACGTTCTCTGCTGTTCACAACGGATTCTGCTCTGAGATGTTTACTCTGAACAGATCTATAAACCATGATGATTCTGTCTGAACTTCTTCTCTGAGATGATTGCCAGATCTGATCTGTTCTAAGCTCTGAGTTAATCTGAACCTTCTCTTCTCTGAACTGTTCACCTGATCTGATCTGTTCTAATCTCTTTGCTGTTCTAAACTGTTTCTCACTGTGCTTTTGATCTGTTCTACCCTGAACTGCAGTAAGCTGATTTGAACCGATTCTACTTCTGAGCTGATTTTCCTCTGGTCCAGCTTGGGTGTCCCCTTACTATTCCAGCTTGGATGTCCTCTGCTGATCCATCTTGGGCGTCCTCTTACTGTTCCAGCTTGGACATCTTCTCAACAGCTTGCAGCTTTCGTCCAATCTGTTCTGCTATAGTACCCTTATCCAGCTCGCAGCTGATCTGTTACAGTGCTTTCTTCAGCTGCAGCTCATCTGCTACAACTTATGTCTGATTTTCTTCAGCTTTAACCTGCACACTCAATTAAATCGTTAGAAACTTACGAACATGTTTTGTGTTCATCAAAATCCAGATTTGATTTGTTACACATATCCAACAGTCGGCCAATCATGACTCAGTGACTAATCGGTTCTAAAAAGAACAAGCTCAATATGATATGCATGAAAGCAAGACAGAATCAGCTCATAGACAATGTAAAATAATCAACATAAGCAACCAGAAAATCATCAGGAACAGCACGGCTAAGCAAACTCAGCTTACGGCCAGCACACAATCACACAACAGTCAATCCACGGTGGAAATATTCTCATCTTATGTCAAATCTCTTAAACAATCTCAATCTGTACCTTTCGCAGATCTTGGTACAATACTCCAGCTCAGGTAACAGAAGCACACTCTCCTAGCACTGCACAAGTCTCGACCGAGAAATCAAGGCAAAAATCATAAGAAAGGACCTAATCTGCCAAGATAGCTAAGAAAATCGGCTCATTCAAGCTTACACAGCTTTCGGCCTAAAGCCTCGCAGCTCAGATCAAATACGTCTAGCCAACAGAGCACTCTCGGCTATAAGATAAAGGCTAGGAATAGAAACTAGAGCTAGCAGAACACGATCACCTGATCCGGAGCTCAATTCTGTCGGAAAATTTCAAGAATCAACTCATGCAGTTCCTCAGCTAATATCTCTATCCATATTCCTTCCGACTCCAAACTAGTACAAGAACGTTGGCCTCGAAGAGGGGTTTCCAACCGAGGTACCCTCACTCAAATCTGACCAGCCAATCTCCAGTAATCGGATGAAGAAGTTATCGGGTTAACAGTAGCAACGAGGGTTTGAAGATATAAGTGTCGGGATACTCACGGGAGAAGATAAGATATGTGTGTTGTTAAATGACTAAGTGTTTGTCAACACTTATATATACCCCCAGTCAAAGCTACAGTAAAGTCAAACCAGCTCAGACTTTACTACTGTACCAGCTCAGGCACACAAACCAGCTCACGGAGTACGCTGTTCTCATCCAGCATAGCACTCAACTGACCAGCTCAGGTACTTCAAGCAACACACATCCAGCTTGGATCACTCGCACGAACCCGATCTGATCTACAGTGCTCAGACCTCTCAACTGTTCTAGCTTAGGTACACAGACACTAAAACCAGATTGCATTCCAACAGACCATCACGGAGCATCCAGCATATCTCTAAGCTGGGTCCAGCTTGCACATACTCCGTAAATCCAAAAAGCTGATCCTTATAAGCTGGTATCCACAAAACCAGCTCACGGTAAAACTCAAACCAGCACAACGAAAACAGCCTAGCTCAGAGCTCCAACTGGCTATCCAGCTCAAGACTAATCTGCCCAACCATCTCACACCTAAAACGGTCTTCGTTTATCCTCAAAACTCATCAATAGACCTCTAAGATGGTTCCAGCTTACACTGGACTTAGAACATCTTACCTCAACCAGCTCGTATCAATCCGATTCCTATCAATCGAATCTCCAAGCTGTAACATCTCCACTGATAAATCATCAATCACCTCTAACCGTCAGTGCTCAAAACATTGATTCAAACCAAAGATAATCCGCACTGAAACCTGAACAGCCTGCAAAACCAGCTTGGCAATGAAACCTGGACCAGCACAAACCTAAACTGGTCTCTTCACCAGCAGCTTATCCAGCTGAAGTATCTACTTGGGTTAAACACTAATCTTATCTGGTTAACTCATTAATTATCATCTGATAATTCCAGTTCTCACATTTTCTTTCTTTCTGGTGCTTCTTTCAAGCCCTCCCGTAAGAAGAAGGGACTGAAGGTGGAATATCGTCTGCTTAAGGATATTGTGGCTAAATCTCTGACAACCAAGGCGGGGTAGTCCAATGCCGTGATCACTGAGAGGTTTGAGATGATGGTGGCCATCAGCATTGATGTCCAAATCAACTGATCCAACATGCTCTTTGGGATTTTTATTTCAATGGTGACCACTCCTACTAATAAATCTCAGTGATTTACTGTCCAACTTAACAGGTTTTTGGAGAAGTGTGCTGGTTTAAAACTTGGGGATTGGACAGTTCTTCACCCCCTGAAGATGTTAAACACCAAATCTATGACTGCCTACAAGGCTACTAACACGAATGGGGTTTCCGAGTTCTTGGAGGTAAAGAAAGCCATTGGAAAAGAAGAAATCTTGGTCAGCGAGGCTAAGATGAAGGCTAATGATGAGGCACGCGTGATCAAGAACAAGAAGAAGAATGAGGAGTGGAGAAAGAGAAGCACGTAAGAAGAATAGGATAAGAAGAGGATGAAGAGGAGTGCAGTAAAAGGAGTTGAGAATAAAAAGAAGTATCCGCCTCAGGCGATGGTGTTGTGTAGTGTAGATAATTCTAAGGACGTTGAGCATTAGTTGGTTGTTGGTAAAAATAGCACATATTCTCCAATTGTTGCGGGTGATGAAGTGATCAAAACACCCATCTACAGAAATTGGTGGTGAGGTTGGTGCAGGAGTTCCTATAATGTAAGAAGTACCTCTAGGTAGCACAGCGAAATGTTGGAAATGATTCAAAACTGATCTTGGGTTTTAGCTGCTGTTGGGGGTGCATCAAGAGAGGATCCATTTGGAGTGGGTGTTTGTACCAATACAATAATCTAGGTCAAAGTGACCAAAGCCGGTGCAGTCAGCCCCTACTGAGCCTTCACCTATTGAGAGTGGCCATCCTATCAAAAGCATAATCATCAAGGAGATAAATTGGGTCACTCCCACAACCTACCCCGAATAAGTTCAAATGATAAGGGGAAAGGCATCCTGCAGCAAGCCACACCCGATTCGGTCAAAGAAACATTCTAGCTCATAGTGGACAAAGTAACCAACCAGTTTGTCCAACCACGGCAGGAAATTTCAATGCCTGTGTGAAATTTTGGACCAAGATAAAGTCTATGAAACCATTCAAGAGATGACTGCTCTTGACGAAAGATCTTTATGTGGGTTGAGAATGATATGATGTCTCAGGCTTTAACCAGAAATGTCATTGGTTCTCAAGTTTAAAGAGAATAGATTATGGTATTTTGTGGGTAAAAGGAGAGAATTTGGATAAGGAGAGCCTAATCTTAGCCAAGGACCTCTTAACTTTGATGTTTCTGGAGTCGGAACTTGCTGAGACCCTTCTAGAGTATAGGCAACTCAGGTTGTAGCTTGGACTACCCATGCTGCTACCCAAGTCCTCCATCCTATCTGAGGCTAAGTTTTCTGGGAAGCCACTCAAGGTGATTGAGAAGCTCCTAGCCGTGTATAGAGAAATGAAGGAGTCGGTCCCTTACCTGTTTTGAATAGCAAGAGGCTCCAAGTAATAAGAGAAGCAACAGGCACCATATGATAGAATAGAGCATCCAGCTCAAGGCTTAGAAGAGGAGCCTGCTGAGACCGCTATAGAAGTGCAACATATGAAGACAACTAAGTTTTGTGAGCATCAGGCTCAATCCCTGAGACTTTGGTGGAGCAGCAGGCTTCCCCTTCAGAGCCAGAAGAGCAAAGAGATGTTACTGTGCAGAAAGATATAGATTCTATAGAATTTTTACTGAGATTGCTTTTATTATAGCTCAACTCGCTTCTGAGCATATTTTTGAAGAAGGACCGATGTTGGATCCAGTTTGACACTTCATTGGCTCTCGTCCCTCACAAGCCCCTAGGTGAATATATTTGAGAACTTCCATCCAATGATCAATCCATGGTTTCGCTAAGACCGACCGTTGAATCCTTATGGAATTTGTTAGTAACTTGTATGTAGATCAGCTATCTTCTAAAGCTGAGCTGCAAAGATTCAAGAAAACATTTCTAAGAAGATGAACATTATGCTACAACCCCTGTCAGAGCAAAAACCAATCTACTGTAGCTATTTGACAAACTCAATTCAGGCAGCAACCAAACTTAGTCTCCAAGGTTGATTACTATCGTATTGAGATTACAGCAGAAGTCACCACTCTTTTCAACCAACTAGTTGAGGTGGTATACTGTTTGAAACGAGGAAATGATGCCAAAAAAGGGAAAAGAAGTAAGAAAAGATGAAAAGGGGGTTTTGAAAAAGAAGAAGAATATCAGCAGAGCAATTTTTAGAAAAGTTTCTCATAGCAGTAAAGAGCTAGATTAAACAGTATAGAGCAAATTCTTGTATACGGATACTTGTAAAATTTTAAGACTTCGCAATAAAAGATTTTTCATTTTCAAAATCATTTGTTCAAGTTTTGTCATCAGCAAAAATGGAAAAATTGTTAAGATAAAATTAAGTTATGGTGACAGTGCAGCACAACAGAAGCTAAGAAGTTTTGTTAGAGCATATCAGCTAGCTAAGCCAGCTGAGTAGAACTAGAACAGAACAGCTTGGGGAACAAACATAGTTAAAACAAGTATAGTTGTTCTAGTAGATTAGATTAGTTCTTAGCTAAAACAGCTAGTACAGTTCAACACATGTTATGGAATAGGAAAGCACGACAAAGACAACAGATCGTATGAGAATAAGAGTTTTTGGGATATTTAACTTTCAGGAGCATTTATAGTCGTTGGAAATATTAAGGCAACTATGAGAATGTTGACATGAATGTTGAGTATGAGGATTGCCTTAATCAGCTTAAAAAGAGGAGCACTTAATACATAAGTATAATGTATACAGACTGCATTAAATGCATATTAAATTCTCAAGTATAAATGTACGAGTATTCAGTGACTGAGAATACAGTTCAAATTTATTATCGTTGGATCCCAAAACTATAATACCGGAATAAGATTTGAGGTTACAAATTCACAACTTTATGAAGCTACAATTCTTTCTATTGAAGTGAGAACAAGTTTGAAGTGTTCAAATCTACGTTGTTCCAACTCTCTTTCAGTACACCCCGTGTTGTAGTTATTCAGCTCTGCTAAATTAGACCATGATTAATTTTATATAGAACATCAATAGCTAGAGCATTATTTGTAAACCAACAGAGTTTGGTCTACTAAGTGTGAGAGTGCTATGAGTTCAGAAGAGTAGAGTGTTGAGCTGTGTGAATTTGATTAAAGTGTGTAATCAAATCAAAATCTTCTAGTGGAAATCCTTACAGTTTGGAAGAAGGGGTTGTTGAGGTATTAAACCGAAGCGATGTCAATTATTACGGATAAAAATTGAGGAATAAAAATACTCAATCAGAACACAACAATTTTACGTGGTTCACCCAAAAATAAGCTACGTCCACGGAGCTAATGCAAATATTTTATTGGGAGAAATTTACACCAAGTGTACAACAACTCTCAATTTCTCACTATCCCAACCCGAGTATAACTGAGAAAATAATTTCTCAAACTCACTCAATAAAACCTCACAATATATATCTATATCTATATATATGTTTCTCTCTGTTTTTGGGATGGAAATATCGAACAATGAGGGGCTCTATTTATAGAGCCCCTTGCACACCAATTGAGAAAGCAAAACGCGTACATTCAATGCTCCATATTGCCAACTTCCATTTGCCAAAATCTTCAACATCCAACTGCTCATTTATGTTGTTGAATAGTCAACAATCTTCCACTTGAAGACTTGATCTCAATCACGTCTTCACACCATCAATGCAGTAGCTCGTAGTTCTCCTCTACACTAGGAGTCCAACTGAAGTTGAACATAACTTCAGTTTGTCAGTGGTCACAGTCTTCGTGAGCATATCAGCTGGATTTTTACTTTCGAGAATCTTTTCAAGCATTAAGATTCCATCTTCTAATACTGATATGATGAAATGGTACCGTACTTGTATATGCTTCGTCCTAGCATGATACACAGGATTCTTGGCCAAATGAATAGCACTCTGACTATCACAATGTAATATGCTACTCTCAAACGTTTGACCCAATTCCTCAAGAAATGATTGCAACCAAATAATTTGTTTGCTAGCTTCCGTCACTGCAACGTATTCTGCCTCAGTAGTCAATAGTGCAACAATCCTTTGCAACTTTGACACCCAACTTACAGCTGTACCACCCAATGTGAACATATATCCAGTAGTATTTTTTCTGCCATCTAGGTCACCACCCATATCAGCATCAACAAAACCTTGTAAGCCCTGATTCGACCTCCTGAAGCATAGAGATAAACTAACAGTACCTTTCAAGTATCTTAAAATCCATTGAACTGCTTCCCAGTGTTGTTTTCCTGGATTGTCACAAACCTGCTCACAACTCCCGCTGCATGTGCTAGTCTGGTCTTGTACACACCATTGCATACATGAGGCTTCCGACAGCAGAAGCATAAGGAACCTTGTTCATATAATCCTGCTCCTGCTTCGTCGAGGGTAACTGTGCTTTGGTTAGTTTGAAGTGACTAGCCAAAGGAGTACTCACTGGTTTAGCTTCAGTCATATTGAATCTGCTAACAACCTTTTTCACGTACCCTTCTTGAGATAACTTCAAGATTCCATTTACCCGATCTTAAAGTCCTCATTCCAAGGATTTGTTTTGCGGCACCCAGATCCTTCATAGCAAATTTCTTTGATAGCTCTTTCTTCAATTTGTCAATCTCCTCCCGACAAGATCCTGCTATCAACATATCATCTACATATAACAGTAGAATGATATACGAATCGTCAAAATTCTTAACATAACAACAGTGATCAGCCTGGCATCTCAAGAAATCATTTTTGCACATGAATCCATCAAACTTCTTGTACAACTGCCTTGGATCTTGTTTGAGACCATACAAGCTCTTCTGAAGTTTGCACACCATTTTCTCTTTTCCTCTTACTTCACATCCTTGTGGCTGCTTCATATAAATTTCTTCATCTAGATCATCATGAAGAAATGCCGTCTTTACATCTAATTTCTCCATATGTAAATCTTCTTTTGCCACTAATCCAAGTACAGTTCTGATAGTAGTCAGCTTCTGTAACGCCTAGAATTTCCTGACTATGTAGAAATGAGTCCATGACTAGGGGTAAACTATTTTCAGATGATTACATGCCAATTTATATGATTTATTTATGATTTTATGTTCCATGGTATGCATGTGTTATTTTTTTCAGCCTGCTTGAGCTACGGACGCGTGGACGAGATCAGGGTCGACCGGAATGAAAATAATTTGAGATTTTTAAGTTATGAGGTTTTCTTTAGAATGGATTTATTTTATTTTAAACAACAATTTCTAAAAATTTGAGTTTTTATGATTATTTTGGAGCGGAACCCTTTTTTCGCCTATACGGGCTGGTATATTGAGTTTTAAGGTATTTTAAAATGTGAGGATGCCTAGATTTCGAAATTTTGTAATATTTAAAGACCAAATATGAGTTTTAAGTGCCTTTTAAATTAATTAGAGGGACAAGTCTGTCCTTTTTCCCATTTTTCCTAATTAAACCCATAGGGGTCAATTCTGTCACACAGTATTTTTCATAACTCACGTTTTTGCACTTAACCTAGCCTCTTCATCAACACCAGCCGTCCCTCTCCACTCCCCATAGCACAAACTTCAAAAATAATTCATCCTTGATCAAACTTGGTGATCCAAAGCCGGTTGCACCCCGATCTCGCGTCTACGACGTCGGTACCTCGCAGATCTGCATCTTTTACAAACCAGACATGTGATATCAACTCTTTTCTCGCCATTTAAATCGTATTAATCTGTTTTAAGAAAATATGTAATAATTTTATGTGAATGTATCGGATCTATACACCTATGATCATGTTTCATGCATTACTTCATGACTTCACTCACGGTTTTTGATGAATTATTGCATAGCTTCGGTTGAGGGGATGCTTAGGGGATCATGGCTCCATATTAGGGGTTCATGAGGGTCTTGAGGAGGACTAGGAGTGGTCCAATGATAGGATATGTCGGTTTAACCATTGGCTAGAAGAAGAACACCGTGTGCTCCGTGTTCCTGTGCAGCGCCGTGCGCCAACTTTGATCGAGTCGTTCTCCGTCGTGCGTGCTCGGTTGGGACCAAGGCTGGTCAGGTTGGGACCGGCTGGACCTGGGGGTGGTACAACCTGAGGGGCTCCGGCCAGGGAGGACGAATGTGAGGAACGACCACTGCTCGCGCGCGCCGCTGGTGTGTGCGTGTGTGTGTGTGTCCGGTTTATGGTTAGCTTTTGGATGGGTTCGGTTCAATTGAACCGGCTGGTTTGATTGGACCGGATTGGTTCTTCAAGTCTCGAGTCAAACATTTTAAAATTGGTCCAAGTTATTTTAATTATGGACTTGTTATTTAATTATTAAGTCAAAGGTCCAATTTTAAAGAAAATTGCCAGAAATTTCAAAATTGAGTCAACTTTTAAAAATAATTAAAGTTATGTTTAATTTATAGTTTTTAGTCAAAATTGGGACCTTTGAAATTTTAAATCAAAATCGATTTTTGGGACGTAATTTGGTCAAAATCGGTCTTTTGGTCAAAATCGGCTTTTGGAGTCAAAATTGATTTAACTTGATTTTAAAAGTCCAAATTTATTTTAATAAGTCCAAATTGATTTTAAAAAGTCAATTGATTTTAATTAGTCACAAATAGCCTTGATTTTAAGAAATCAAAATGTAATTTAATTAGGCAAAAATGTTAAAAATTGGTGAACATTCGTGTCATCGGTCATGTAAACAACGATTATTAGCCTAGAAGTGGTGAGCCAGGCCCCGGAATCAATCCTCGATCGAATTAGAAAAATATAGAAAATCGGTCTTTTGGTCAAAATCGGCTTTTGGAGTCAAAATTGATTTAACTTGATTTTAAAAGTCCAAATTTATTTTAATAAGTCCAAATTGATTTTAAAAAGTCAATTGATTTTAATTAGTCACAAATAGCCTTGATTTTAAGAAATCAAAATGTAATTTAATTAGGCAAAAATGTTAAAAATTGGTGAACATTCGTTTCATCGGTCATGTAAACAACGATTATTAGCCTAGAAGTGGTGAGCCAGGCCCCGGAATCAATCCTCGATCGAATTAGAAAAATATAGAAGCCCGTAAAATGTATAATTAACCATATATGTAGTATGCTATGTACGTAAATGTTTTAAAGGAAAGAATTAATTATATATTAACGGACTAAGCTTTTAAACTTGCATAATTTTATGAAAATGCATGCATCATGAATGTTAAATGAATGTTAAAGGCATGTTCTTTTAAAGGACAAAACCCGAGGGATTGAATGATTTGTAACTTATGATGATGTATGACGAGCCTATGGATCCATGTGTGATATCATGGTGAAATGGCAGCTTATGGATCCTCGTGTGATATCGAGGTGAAGTGGCAACTTATGAGCTTATGGATCCACGTGTGATATCGTGGTGAATTGGCAGCCTATGGATCCTCGTGTGATATCGGGGTGAAGTGGCAACATATAGGTGTGACATATAGGGATCCTCGTGTGATATCCGGGTGAACCACACCACCGCGTACGTTGTTTATAGATTGATCAATCGAATTCAGTCACACTTCAGGATACGACTCATATGTTTTTCATGTTACGTTATGACATGCCTTATACGTATATGATATGTTATCAAATGAAATGTATGAAGCAATGTTTCAAGATCATGCACGCATTCATGTTTTTAACGTATTTTATAACAAGTATGTGCCTGCATGCGATTTTATTAGTATGTACTTTGTTATGATATACGATAGAGCATGCTGAGCCTCTAGGCTCACTAGGTTTAAATGGTACAGGTGATGACCCTGCTGATGAGTTTACACCGACTGGTGGTGAAGACATCTGAGCGCCTGTTGCAGCAGTACCCTTGACCGCAGCAGTGTTATTTTGAGTTGATACAGTTTAGATATTGGTTTTTAAACATGTTTACTTTCAGTACTTTTACGCAGTGATTTTATTCCGTTTGAATGTTTTAACGTTTTTAAATATTTCTTTATTTATGTTTAAAATTATTTTTGGAGAAAATGATTTAGAAATGTTTTATAAGGGAACGAGCCACACTTTAAGTTAAGTTTTCCGCACATGTAAAAAAAAAATTTCTAGAGTCTGGTTCGTTTCAGTTGGTATCAGAGCCGACCTCTCTTATTACGGTGTGATTCGGGGACGAACCAAGCAGAACCTGGTGGGCATGTGAGGTCCGGGGCTCAAAAGAGGGCGGGGAGTGATCGCCGGTGCCAAGATGTTGCACGGAAAATGAGCGGCTCCTGGCAGGCTTCTAGAAGCGAAGGGGCACATGAATGAACCGATTCCACACCAGAATGAGAGGGATTACGAGACTGGGAAGTTATAGATGTAGTTGAGGTTAGTTAAGACAGGATTATCAGATTTAACTGGTACTACTTATACCAACAAGGTGCATCTTCTTTTCAGGAGCTCATCACTTAAGAACTCCAATGTTAAGCGTGCTTGACTTGGGACAATTTTGGGATGGGTGACCCTTTGGGAAGTTTCTCAGGGTGCATGCGAGTGAGGACAAAAGACGCTGAAAAAAGATCAGTGTTGGTACAGTGGGACAATCGTTAATATGGGGCGTTACAGCTTCACTACTGGAGAGAAAATCTCGGTGTAGTCAATGTCTTCTCGTTGTTGAAAGTCTTTTACAACAAGTCTTGCCTTGTACCTTTTGGTACCATCATGTTCTTCTTTTATTCGGTACACCCACTTGTTGTGTAATGCTTTCATACTTTTTGGAAGTTCTGTCAGCTCCCAAGTCTGATTGGATGATAGCGAATCCATCTCATCTTCCATGGCTAACTCCCATTTGATTGAATCATCATTCTGCATTGCCTCTTCATAGGTCTCCGGTTCACCTTTATCAGTTAGCAAAATATAATGAAGTGCAGGGAAGTATCTCTCAGGTGGTCTGATTGTTCTTGAAGATCTTCTTAGTTCAATCTCCGGAGTTTGTGGGTCAATTTCTTGTGCAGTTGTTTCTTCATCTTCCCGGTTACTACTTTCAGGTTCATTCACAGGAATATGTATCAATGGTACTTCATTTGCCTTCTTGACTTCAGGACATTCAGCTCCAATCTGTGACCTGTCCTTATATAGTACCGGTTCATTGAATATCACATCCCTACTCCGAATGATTTTCCTATTTTGGTCATCCCAGAAACGATAGCCAAAATCATTATCTCCATAACCAATAAAGAAACATCTCTTTGATTTCGGATCAAGTTTTGTTCTGCTGGCTGAATCAATATGAACATAGGATAAACAACACATCTCTTTGATTTCGGATCAAGTTTTGTTCTGCTGGCTGAATCAATATGAACATAGGATAAACAACCAAACACTTTCAAAAATGAAAGGTTTACTTCTTTTCCGCTCCACACCTCCTCTGGGATTTTGAAATTAAGCGGTACCGAAGGTCCTCTATTGATAAAAAAATGCTGCATTGTTAACTGCATCAGCCCAAAATGATTTTGGCAATCCAACGTGCAATCTCATGCTCCTGGCATGTTCATTAAGGGTTATGTTCATCCTTTCAGCCACACCATTCTGTTGGGGTGTACCAGAAATGGTTTTCTCCATCTTGATCCCGTTGTGTGCACAATACTTCTTGAACTCATCATCTTCATATTCTCCACCATTATCAGACTGTAAGCATTTCACCTTTAAGTTGGCCTCGTTTTCAACCATGGCTTTCCACCTCTTAAATGTCTCATAAACATCGGACTTATTTTTCAGAAAATAAACCCAAACTTTTCTGCTCGAATCATCGTTGAATGTGACATAGTATCTTGAGCCTCGGATGGTACAGGAGATGGACCCCATACATCAGTATGAACTAGCTCCAACTTTGCTGCTTTTGGTTCTCTACCGCCTTTTGAGAAACTCACTTTTCTTTGTTTTCCAAAGATACAGCTTTCACATAGTTTGTGTTCAATAGACTTGAGATCCGGTAGTTTCCCATTTGACATCAGTATCTTCATTCCCTTCTCACTCATATGTCCAAGTCTACAGTGCCATAGACTTGAATTAGCTCCAGCATCCACAGCTGCTAATGTGTCTCTACAACTGGAAGTCATATAAAGTGTTCCGGTTTTCTTTCCTCGAGCAACAATCATGGCTCCTTTGCTCACTTTCCAGGAGCCATCACCAAAGGTCACATTATGGCCTTCGTCATCAAGCTGTCCCACGGAGAGAAGATTTCGTGTCAGTCTTGGCACATGTCTTACTTTGTTGATTTTCCAGATAGATCCATTTGATATTTTCAAATGGACGTCACCCATACCAACTACTTCCAAAGGTTTTCCATCAGCTAGAAAATTTTTTCCGTAATCGCCAGCAATGTAATTATTGAAAACAACGCGATTACCAGTAGTATGAAATGAAGCTCTTGAGTCCATGACCCAAGAATCAACTGGACTTTCCGTTGATAGCAATAGAGCATCATGCATCTCCTCAGTGACATCATTTGCGTTGTTCTTGATTGATTTGTAGTTCTTTTTCAGGTGACCAGTTTCACCACAGTTCCAACACTTTAATTTCTTTTCAAAATTATTTTCTGTCCTTTCCATTTCTTGACTTGGATCTGCCGCGCCATCGGTTGGAATTCTTCTCCACACTCCTGCCTCACAACGCGATTACCAGTAGTATGAAATGAAGCTCTTGAGTCCATGACCCAAGAATCAACTGGACTTTCCGTTGATAGCATAGAGCATCATGCATCTCCTCAGTGACATCATTTGCATTGTTCTTGATTGATTTGTAGTTCTTTTTCAGGTGACCAGTTTCACCACAGTTCCAACACTTTAATTTCTTTTCAAAATTATTTTCTGTCCTTTCCATTTCTTGACTTGGATCTGCCGCGCCATCGGTTGGAATTCTTCTCCACACTCCTGCCTCGTCCTCTATTATCAAGATTTAGGGCAGATCTCGATGATGTTCCTTCACCAGAATCTATCCTGCGAACTTATTCAGCGAGGATTTGATCTCGGAAATCATTGAATTGCATCTTTTTTTACCAATAGAATTGCTAACTGCTACCCGCATCGGCTCCCAAGAATTTGGTAAAGACGCCAAAAGAATAAGTGCACGAATTTCATCATCAAAATTTATTTCAAACGATGCTAACTGAGAAACAATCGTGTTGAACTCATTGATGTGAGCCGCAACTGAACCACCTTCTTCCATTTTTAAATTAAATAATTTTTTCATCAGATGTACTTTGTTGTTTGCTGATGGCTTCTCGTACATATCTGATAAAATGGACATCATCTCTTTCGTGGTTTGTGCCTCCGCCACGTTATGAGCCACGTTCTTTTTTAGGGTTAATCGAATAACACCTAACACCTGTCGATCAAGAAGCTCCCACTCATCATCCTCCATCTTTTCCGGTTTTCTTCCTGATAGAGGTTGATGCAGCTTCTTGCTATATAGATAATCTTTAATCTGTAACCGCCAGAAAGCAAAATCTGTACCGTCGAACTTGTTGATTCCGGGTCCGGCTCCGTCAACTCCAGACATCGCTTATTTTGCCTTAATAAAATATCAAAAAATCTTTTCTGATGTGGAAGATCAGTCAAGACTGCAACCACAGAGCATACTCGGAATTTTATGAAATTTTATGCCAAGGCTTCCAGACACCATAAAAGGCTCTGATACCAGTTGTTGAGGTATATTAAACCGATGCGATGTCAATTATGACGGATAAAAATTGCGGAATAAAAAATAATCAACAAGAACACAATAATTTTACGTGGTTCACCCAAAAATAGGGTACGTCCACGGAGCTACTGTAAATATTTTACTGGGAGAAATTTACACCGAGTGCACAACAACTCTCAATTTCTCATTATCCCTATATATATATATATATTTCTCTCTGTTTTTGGGATGGATATATCGAACAATGAGGGGCTCTATTTATAGAGGCCCTTGCACACCAATTGAGAAAGCAAAACACGTACATTCGATGCTCCATATTGCCAACTTCCATTTGTCAAAATCTTCAACATCCAACTGCTCATTTATGTTGTTGAACAGTCAACAGGGGTGATGTAAAAGCTTAGACTTCTAAAAACAAATCTCATGTCTCTTATATATTTATTTATCGCTTTTTAATTTCACTGATAGATTGAGCAATTTTTTGCACAATTTATTGTAGCTTGAATATCAGCATCGACTGAGACATAAGCTCAGCAGGTAACTTGGTTAATCTTAACCAAAACATTCTTCAAAGAAATTTTAAAGAGTTTATTCTATCCCATCTAAACTCTATTTCCAACCCTACAGTTATTGTCTCTGCATGTAACCTAAATATCAAAATTCTGTGAAATTCATCAATAAAATTATAAGTTTATTGTCTCTCCGTTAAAAACAATGGAGTACAAGTGTCTTGTCTAGTAAGGTTTGTGAGGACTGAGCAAGTAAAGAACGGTAAGCATATATGTCCCGAGGTCGATGAGGATGAAGAGTCACCACCGGTATTAAGATAATAACATGGACAAAGTGAAAGCAACATAATAAACCATACATTAGAGAAAAGTTTAATTGTTCGTTTTTTGATGGATATGAATGGATGTGATAAAAAGTTAGCGATTATAAAAATATTGAAGTTAGATATGGAATATTAAATGATAAATAATATTATGTTGTTTAATCAACTTTGCTTCACATGGAGCAATTTTAAGATGTGTGATCCTTGTGATATTTTTATCGTGTGATTATGATGTAAGAAGGTCGGAAATGCTCATGTTGCTATGTGAAGATACCGTGAAATGATCATATAGTGATTTTTTGAGAAATTCATATTTATAATCCGTGGAAATTTTTTAAAAATGACATATTAATATTATTTTAGTTTAGAACTTAAATAAATCAGAAAAAAATAGAAAACCTCTTCGCGCACTATAACTTCACGAGATACTATATATACATTTTTTATACTGGAGTGATAATATATATATTTTCGATAGATTAATATATATTTGATGATAATTAGAAAAGAAGTAATATAATAGTATTTACTTTGTTTCAGAAGTTAAATATTAAACCAAAGAAAATATGAAGGCTCTTCCCCAATATAATTTCTTGAATGCTCTTAGAAATCTAACAAACTTTTTGATTCAAACCCTTTTAATTCAGTTACGTTACGACTTGGGCCGGCCCGTGCAAGCACTCTATTATAAGATTATAATAGAACAGAGCAGACAAGCTTTGGTTCAACATATAAGAACAAGAGCATATCTGAATGATTAGTATTCAGTTCAGTACCATATAACATAACATCACATATCAGAACATATTAATCAATAGTTCAGACATAACAGATCAGAATAAATGCAGAACAAACAACAAAAATCATTTTACCGAATCAATGAATCAAATAAAAACTTTTGTTTACAAAAACGGAACACTTTAAGAGTTGTCTCCGGCAAGAGTACAATCTGATAAATCTGTTGATTCAAGAGCATTTTCTGGGAATAGATGGAATGTAAACTCTATTGATAAAGTCGTTGATTGCTGTGGGCTAGAGTATAAGGAACAATAAGTGTCCAGTACTATTTTTGAAAGGTTACATGAATCAGTATTGCTGTGAGTGTCGTTCGAATTTATTAACATTGGAATCTTAGCCTATATAAAAGCAGCAGTTGAGAATGAAGAAAGAGAATATAAATCAGATCATCATCTCTCTTTTTTTAAGTTTACGAACAAAAACCATATCAAAGCATTATTTCGGCTATCTGCTCTCATTCATAAAAAAAATTAGACCGGGTAAAGATTATTACAGAGAAACTTCAATCTTCACTTTATTTAGATTCATTGGAGCATATCTAAAGTGAAGAATTGCAACTGTCAGAATAGTATTCTACACAGACTGTTGTTAAATTCCCAGGAGTTTCAGCTCAGAAGTTTGAATACTCAGCTGAAGTAGATTTTTACAAATTATTGTATTATCCTTATAGAAACAGTAGAAGGGGAGACATAGAAAATTAGTTTTCAAAATTCAAGAAATAAATGCTCGATTTATTTAACTTATTTTCAATTATCCTAGTTCACTGAGAGCTTCAAGCTGTTTATGTGGATTTGTAGCTTGAAATACTCAGACAAACTATGTGAGGACTAGAAATTATCGAAATCTGAGAAGGGATTAACCAAGAGAGTTTAACTCCGTGCTGGTTGGAGTTTATGTCGCGAGCTGGTTTTTGAGCCACCAGCTTAGAGGCGACCAGCTGGGGATTTCCCTGTGTTAGTGCGAGCTGGATCCAGCTTAGTAGTGTGTTGGATGCTCCGAGCTAGTCCGACTGGAGCGCGATCTGGTTTGGCATATGTGTACCTGAGCTGGTCAGTTGAGCACTGTGATGGTTGAAAGACAACATATTCCCTGAGCTGGTTTATGTGTCTGAGCTGGTACATGGTAGTAAGGTCTAAGCTGGTACAGTGCCAAGGCCCGAGCTGGTTTGACTCTCACTGTAGCTTTGACCGGGAATATGTCAACCAACACTTAGTTATTTTTACAACATATATCCTATCTGCTCCCGACCTTATCTTCAAACCCCTTGTGTCTACTGTTCACCCGATGCTTTTTCTAGTGCGAGCTGGATCCAGCTTAGTAGTGTGTTGGATGCTCCGAGCTAGTCCGACTGGAGCGCGATCTGGTTTGGCATATGTGTACCTGAGCTGGTCAGTTGAGCACTGTGATGGTTGAAAGACAACATATTCCCTGAGCTGGTTTATGTGTCTGAGCTGGTACATGGTAGTAAGGTCTAAGCTGGTACAGTGCCAAGGCCCGAGCTGGTTTGACTCTCACTGTAGCTTTGACCGGGAATATGTCAACCAACACTTAGTTATTTTTACAACATATATCCTATCTGCTCCCGACCTTATCTTCAAACCCTTGTGTCTACTGTTCACCCGATAGCTTTTTCTCTCGATTTCTAGAGATTGACCGATTGATTTGAGTGAGGGTACCTCGATTTGAAAGCCCTCTTCGAGGCGAACGTTCTCGTACCAGTTTGGAGAAGAGAGAGAAGACCAGACGATAAATCTATTGAGGAACTGCGTGAGATGGTTTTTGCTATTTGCGACTGAGTTGAGCTCCGGTGCAGGTAACCGTGTCCTGCTAGCTGTGGTTTCTGCTCCTATTTTTCTTTATATTAGATACGGATAGTGCTCTGTAGATTTGATGTAGCTGATTTAGGCTACGAGGCTTTAGGCTGTGAGCTGAATGAGCTTCGATAGGAGCTGATTGTTAGATATCTTGGAAAATTAGAGCTTTTTTATGGTTGTGTTTCCCTGATTTCTCGGCCTAAGACTTGAGATGAACTGGGAAGCGTATTCTGCCATTAAATCTGTAAGAGGTTCTCTGGTAATTGTAGCTCAGAAGCGAAGGTATGAATTGAGCTTATATTAACAGCTTTGATATCAGCATAAGAATATTTCCAGCGTGATTGAGCTGCTGTGATTATGTGCTAACTGAGTTGTTTAGCTGCGCTGGTTGATGATGACTTTCTGTTCTTATCTGCTTGTGTATTTAAGTTGTATGCATTTTTTGTTAGCATGGTTCTGTCTTGCATTCATGCATATCATATTGAGCATGCTCCTTTGAGAACCGATGATCATTGATTCGTGATTTGCCGGTTGAGTGGCCGTGCTGAGAATCCAATGTTGTCGCTTAGCCGTGATAGCCAACTGAGTCGCTGAGATCTGGATTCTGATGAATTATTGAGATGATTGCACAGCTGAGTCGTTGTGTCTTACTTACCGATGATTCTTGGTAGCCCACATGCATTGCTCGTTTGAAATATTGCATGCCTGATATGATTGCTATTTTTATTGATGCTCTTCGTACTGAGGTTTGACCTCGTTTTCTTTCCCTTTTTGGGGCTGATTTGGTCTTGTGTTGGCCTTTGCAGGTTCTTTAGGAAATCCAGCTGGACCGAGTGGAGCTTCGGCTGGTAGATACTTATTTTGAGTCCCAGTTACATATTTTGTATTGAACTATTAAACCAGGGGATGCCCTGCGTGAATACTATATTCGGGAATATATAATTGTTGTAATACTTGTATACATGCTGCTGCTATTGCTGTTTTTTGTGGATTTTGAGTTAAAATCCGTATTTTGAGTATGATTGTATTTTAAATAACATTTTCAGTTCAGGACCAAAAATTTTTATCCCATATTTAATGCTTCCGCGTAAATTGAATCATAAATCTCTGTTCTAGAGCATCGGGCCTGACATTTTGGTATCAGAGCTTAAACTGGGATAAGCTCGATTCTTTTCTATCACACTTGAGTCTGGGCACAGAGTTTGAATTTCTGTTCATTAACTCTGTGATTTCTGTGATTGCTTTATCTGCTTTTGTTATTACCTTTGAGTATCTCTTAGATGCCGCCAAGGAGAGGTAGAGGTAGGACTGCTAGACAGATAGTTGGGGAGTCTAGAGCCCCTGAGAGCGATGAGGATGTTGCTCAGCAGAGTGTGCCTTTGCGTCGTCGAGCTGGATAGACAGAGGTTGAGGTTGAGAATGTGACTAGGCATATTGGCGAAATGGAACTAGTGTTGGCTAGGTTCCAGAGGACAAATCCCCCTATGTTCACTGGCGCTGAGGGTGATCTCATGGCTGAAGGCTGGTTAGAGCATATGGAGGA
The DNA here is from genome assembly GCA_001598015.1 of Dorcoceras hygrometricum. Classification (NCBI taxonomy): domain Eukaryota; kingdom Viridiplantae; phylum Streptophyta; class Magnoliopsida; order Lamiales; family Gesneriaceae; genus Dorcoceras; species Dorcoceras hygrometricum. The sequence goes on along the minus strand of KQ989535.1, from coordinate 105,662 downwards.
CTTGTTCGAGACATTGAAGTATTCCGCGGAGAGGAGACTGAAGTTGGCTGTTCTGCAGTTGAGGGAGCATGCTCAATGCTGGTGGAAGGTTACTTCCAGAGTCATACGAGAGACCGGAGTTTTGATCACTTGGGAGAGCTTCTGTGCCGCCTTTCGCCAGGAGTATACCCCTGAGTCTTATTTCAACAACAGAGAGAGGGAGTTTGAAAATCTGAAGCAAGGAAATCTGAAGGTTGCTGAGTATGCTAGACACTTTTCCTCACTTCTTGTGTATGTCCCTCATGTTGCTAACCAGGAAAGAATGAAGCGAAACACATTCTTGAAAGGCTTGAGGTCAGAATTGTTTCATTTGGTGTTGTCTGGTTCTCCGTCGAATTATGCTGAGGCCGTGGATCGGGCGGTTGACATTGAGGAGAGTCTGTTGGACGCAGGCTTCGCCGATAGCTGGACGGATTTTTCATCCTGCGCCTGAGGGACGTATGCATTTCAGCCTCCTCAGACTTCGCAGTAGTCAAATCACCAGAGGTTCAAGCCTTGAGGAAAGCAGTTTAAGAGACTGTCGAATTCGAGTTCTTCTAGTTCTGTTAGCTCTGGTAGTAGTGGTTCTGGAGAGATTACTTGTGGACGGAGGTAGGCATATGATTTCTCAGTGCCGTGGAGTTCAGGGTCTTTGTCATAAGTGCGGGCATCCGGGACACTTTGCGAGAGTGTGTCCATTGATGAGGGACAGCCCTCTAATCTTTCACAGCAATGTTCGGCTGGTGGTTCTTTTCAGAAACCGCAACCTCCTGCCTCGATCCAATGATCTGGTTTCAAACCTCGGGAAGCATCTAGGTTTGGAGGACCTTCTAGACCTCAGTTTTCGGGACCTCAGCAAGTTCAGGTGAATGCCATGACTCGAGAGCAAGCTGATGACATGCTCGGGGGAGTTATCGGAGGTACTTGCTCTATCTTTGATTTTTCTGAGTGAGTTTTGTTTGATATTGGAGCTTCTGTGGAGATTCGGGAAATCAACTGGGTAACTCATTTCCTACCCAAGATAGACCCAGCTGTGAAAGGAATAGAAATTCTTGAAGCTTATTCCCGACCAAAACCAGTGGAGGAGCACTGTTTGTTGGTGCTTAACTCAGCTTGTGAAGATGTGTCCAGCAAGATGTCTGCATATGATAAGTGGGCACGCTTTCGCACTGAGGTGAGGCTGAATACAATAACGTCGATGACGCCCATTGATAGTTTGGCTAAAATAGAAGATGAGTTTATGCTATGGGCTGAGAAAGATCTGGTGTCTAAATTGTTGGAGTGGCGGATGTTGGTGCTGTACAAGATGTATGAGATGGAGTTTAAGAAGAAGGTAGATGAGCATCGAGCTAACTTTGATCCAGCTGAGCCGTCTGCAGATTACGATCACATGTGTATACGGTTTCTCGCGAGCTTAAGGTAATCATAATGCAGCACAGGGCTTTGAGACAACTAGCTGGTCTACCCCTTCTAGTTCCAGAGTCCTCAGTTGCACGTTCTACTCCAGATGATATTCCACAAATCACCTGGACTGAGGGGCGCATAGTGTCCAATCAAGGAACCACGGCTCCAGATCAGCAGGCAGAGAAGCAAGAAGAGCAAAGGATTCTTGCCATTGAGCATCGGGCTCACGAGGAAGAACAACCAGCTCCGGAGGCAGAAAAGACTGCGAGGATTGATCAACAAGCTCAGGAGTAGATTGAGGAGATTAGTCGGATTGTACAGAATGTGGAAGAGACCGAGGCCGTGAATCTCAGAAGCATCAGGCTCAAGAGGAGGAGAATCAGGCTCAAGCGTAGGAGCGTCAGGCTCAGGCAGATGAGCAACCGGCTAATGAGCAGCAGGCTCAAGAAGAACCAGCTCAGGAGAAAGAGCAATCAGTTGAGCAATAGGCTCAAGCTGTTCTTCCCAATCCAGTCCAAGTAGTTCAAGTTTTTCTGTACATTCTTCTACTTTAGTTAATAATGAAGACCGTCAGGTTCCCAGTCCTTCCGGTTTACAGATGGTGCGGTATACAGCAGATAGAGAAAATAATAACAGCGAAGAAGACGAAGAAGATTTTGTCCAAGCTGGTCCGCAGCCAATAAGTTTTTCTAGTCCCCAAGATGATTTTGATGCTGTTGCGGAGCTCAAAGAGGTGAAAAGAGTCTTTGTATTCCTGGATTCAAAAGTTTATATGGTGCGGGATACTCAGACGTATATGAAGCACGATTCTGCCATCTTCAATAAAGCATTTTATAAGAAGATGGACGAGGTGGTAACCAACGTCAACACTTCCCAGGCAGCGTTGGAAACCAGCCTGGTTTGTCAATTCACAGAGCACCAACAGCAGATCGCTAGTGATTTGGATTTTGTGAATATGCAGCTAGCGGAGTTGGTTAATCACTTCAAAGAAATAAGTGATGTCAAAAATGGGGAAGGATCGAGCAGTAAAAGAGGCGTTGTTGTAGGACCAGGTACGGCTTAGTTTTTCTTTAGATTCAGTTGTATAGCTGATTGTTGTGTAAATTGTTACAGATTAATAAAATCTATTTTTCTATAAGTTTTGTCATCACCAAAAAGGGGGAAATTGTTGCAGTAAATTTATAAGTTTGGTGAAGACCATAAAAGAGATTAATCAGCTCAGAGATGGATCGACCAGTTCAAGGCGGAGCTTACTGCGTTGAGTATTGAAACCAGATCAGAGCTAAACTAGTATACAAGAGCTAAGTTGGTTAAGGACAAACCAGCTCAGGGTATTCAGTTAAGCTGGTTAAGGGATCAGACTGAGTTTAGATCAGTTTACAAGAGCAGAGTTTATCGAAACAGAACAGGTAGAACCGTTTGTATTCGATCAGTTGAGAAAACAGCTCAGAGCGGGATGTCTCAGAGATAGAGTTAGTGAAGGACAAGCCAGATTCTTTTAGAAGAGATGGATGCAATCAGGAAGGCTTGTGTTTATATAAAGAAGACAGTTTTGATCAAAGACTACAATATGGAAAGATTTAGAGAAGCAGATCAGCTTAAAGAGCATAACAGCTTAGAACCAGATTAGAAGAGCAGTTCGACGCACAGACCAGATCAAAAACTAGCTGACTAAAGACAACTTAGCAAAATGGATTTTAGATTACTTTGAGGTTTCGTACAGATTGATGTGAAGTGTTTGACTTCCCTGTATTGATTTGTAGTCGTTGGAACCACTTTGAGCTAATCTCAGATATACAGAGATATGTTTTCAGCGAGATACGCCGCATAGTATGCTAAAAAGGGAAAGCATTTAATGGAGGTGTACGTATATAGTACAAGCATTTAAGACGCCATAGTTATCTGACTTTGGATACATACGACATGTCTTCTGGTAATATTTATTACCGTTGTATCCAAAGGATATAAATTTGAGAGCATATCAGTTGTGAAGAGGTTATGAAACTACAACTCTACGATCCACACATTCTTGCTATAACAACGAACTTACAAGCTTTCAAGAACAAAAACAGAGTTCATTTTCTTGAACCAGATCAGAGCTAGTGACACACACTTACAGATTGTTACCAATTCTTTGTGTCACAAACCCTTTCAAACACACTCTATAGTATCGAGTTCTCACCGTAAATTATAAACAGAGCGTGAGAGTGCTATAATAGCAAACCAGCTTAGAGCTGTGTTCATTGTATCTTAGAGCAGATTGTGATCGGTTTCTATTGTGGTGAGGCTAGGAGTTCTTACAGTTGCTGACTGTCGGATCGGGTTGTTACAAGAGTTGTATCAATTAAATCTCCTAGTGGATATCCTTCTTGTTGAGGAATAAGGGGAGACGTAGGAGATTAAACTCCGAACTTCCATAAAAAAATTTCTTGATCCCTTTTATTTACTGCTTTACGCAATTAACTGTTCACTGTTAAATCGTGTTCTTTCCGCATTTTATTACACGAGACAACAGATTATCACTGAGGCCCTCTAAGCTGGTAACACAGCTGAGAGGTTAGCTGCTATCTGTAAAATTTTAAAACAGTTTTTCGACAAAATTAGCAAAGGAGTTCATTCACCCCCTCCCCTATCCCCCACCCCCACCCCCTCCCCCGAACTCCCGAGCCTCTTTTTCGATCCTAACAATAATTTTAAAAAACTAAAATGAAGTCAATTACCATATATATTGAGGTAGTTTGAACATTCATATGTTATCTACTGAACTAAATAATTAAAACACCATGTTTTTTCTTCTTTCCATGGCAATCCCTAAAATCATCTCATCTCTAAGTTCATATTAGCGGTCATCACCATGACCTAGGTCACTAATGTTTCAAGGAAAATAAAGTTAAATTGTAGTGCTATATTAGGTGTAAGTTGATTGAGTTATATTTGTTGGTGATCGGTGGTTGTTTAGATAGAGGTGAATAAACACCTAATATTTAAACAGTTCTACTGTAGAACTTGCCAAATGTTAATTGATAAGATCTGATTTTCAACTTAGCCGTTAGTAAAATGTAACTTTAAGAATTACGGAATGTCTATAACCAGTTATATAAGAAAACATTTTGTGTATGTGCAGAACGAAATAATGCTATGTAGTGAAACTGAAACCATTGCTTCTGGATAAAAAGTTTTATCTACAATGAGTCTAATTAGAATAGCATAAGAGATTATGTCCGGATAAATCTTTTCATCCGCACGAGTTCTTCTCCGGATAATAGGACTTGATTATTTTATCCATTTACTCAACTTACTCTCTTATCAGTACTTCATTTGACTACTATGTGAATACAGATGAAACATGAGAGTATTCTACATCTCTTCATCTTCGGTTTTCAGAAGGAATACACTAAAAGAGTTTTTATTTATACAACTCTTTATACAAACCCACTTCAACTATAGGACTTATACACTCTCTATACTAAAACTCCTAGTATCTATCTTTTAATTGTAGGCCACAACCTTACAATTGACATAATATTTGATGTCTTTCTGCAAGACTACATACACAACGTTTTTCCTTGTGCAAAACTCCATCATTCATCTATTTTTTTAACCACTCAGCTCTCTTATATGTGAATGATGGTGTATGTGATGAGTAGTATTTTTATTGCAACTCTTGCATGTTTCCTCATGCACCTGGGAGGTGAAGGTTTTTTTATCTTCATCTATCTATAATCTGCTCTTCTATCCTTATCTCAAAATATTATCTTCTTCTTCTTTTGCCCAGAGTTGTTTCTTTGAGCTTCTATAGTGAGTCTTGACTGTGATGCTACTTAAGTTTGTATCCTTGTAACATTCGGACGCAACGGTCATATTTTAACGTCTGAAGGTTATCTGATATGGATATTCACTATTTTATACTTTCTAACGTGATTAGCACTACTCCGGTAGAGTCATTGTTTCAGTGCTGATCTTTATGATGTATGAAACATTTTCTTTTAATCGAGGAAATCGCTTTCAACCACTCTAGATGGCTTCCTCACCAGCTTCATCTTATATCGGATGATTTCTTCATTTATCTGATATTCTCCGTCGTCTCATATCCGAATAAATTCCTCATCCCATCTTCTCCGCATCTTGGCAGCTTTTTCTTTTATCCGCATAACCTCATTATCTACTCTTCTCCACACCGCATACTTGTACTAATATGGTGGTAAGTTTTGTGTCATCAAAAGTCGGGATTATGTGCATTTCCGGACCCAACATTTTTAAAAAAAATTAAACTTAAAATTATAATGAGCATCTTACATCTTATTATTATTTGCAGCCGTTTATTTGTTTGTGTATGTATATGACAAATATCATCAGAGACATTAATGAGTTACTTTTTAATAAGAGAAACCGTGTGCTTTGATTTTGAAGCATAAACGAATGGAAAACACTTGAAATTTGAATGATTAAAATATATGTGTACGATAACTTAACAAAAATATAATTGCTAGTGATATTTTAGTTACGTAGTGATATTCTATTATTCTTAATTCACTAAATATCATCGTTTTTCAAATGCTTTCAAGTGCCTAAAAATCATCGTCCTTAATTTTTATTTATGTTTTTTTATTATTTATCAATTCATTTAGTTTATATTTAAAAAAGATTAATGAAAATTAACAAAAAAGAACATATTATAATCAAAGTATGCACTAATCACTAATTTAATAAAAGTCAACCACCGAATTATTGAAAACTGAACCGAAGGAGAAAGATTTCGATATTATTTTATATATTATAAAATCAAAAATACTAAAATGAAAGTCACGAACCAAATCGAACCAACTGATGAGCATCCCTAAGGCTTAGTTTGGGAGCTGAAAGGAAGATGAAGGGAAGGGAAAAGAAAATAAGGAAAGAGAAAGGAAGGGAAGAGAAATAATATATTTTGTGTTTGGGAGTTGAAGAAAGAAAAGAAACGAAGTAGTATTTTTTGTTTGGGAGTTAGAAGGAAGTGGAAGGAAAATAGAGAACAATTTATTTATTTTGACTTTTTTAACCTTCAATATTTTTATTATATGTTTGTACCTTCAAAGCTACCAATCATGAATTTATTCAAGACTTTAAACCATAGATCATATATAATTCTTTGAAATATTAACTTCACAAAAATAGGTATAAGACATGCTTGACATAAGAAGTGTACACATATGAAGTTTCACTTCTAACACAAAATGTAGTCCTATCAATTACATTGTGTTAACACAAATTAACGCAATGAATGATCTATCTGCAAAACTATCTTCATTGCTCATAGCATGCCAAAATTCAAGATTGATAATCAAGCATCATTTAGCCAAAATATTCTTGCGCCTTTCCGTTAGACATCCAAAAAAGGTTCTTGCTTTATCTGGATTTTTATTAAGGAACATGTAACGGTCATCCATTTGGTATTATTCAACTCCAATAGTGATCAACTCATTGAAGATCTCACTCTCTGTATAAACTCTTGTTCTAGAATTCTGGAGAATTAAATTTCCCTCTCTAATTGCCTCAGCAACATTGTCAAGAGCAGACTTTAAGAACCTCAAATTCTTCATCATTTGAGATTTTTCTTTTCTTCCTTTGTGAGTTTGTTGAGCCCTGATTCTTTTTGTCGCTATGTTTTGAATATGGTGCATCCAAATCTTTACTTGAATAGCAAAAGTCTTCCAACTTATTTCTTTTTCAGACACCAACCGATCAATATCGATTATTTGGAGAATTAAATTTCCCTCTCTAATTGCCTCAGCAACATTGTCAAGAGCAGACTTTAAGAACCTCAAATTCTTCATCATTTGAGATTTTTCTTTTCTTCCTTTGTGAGTTTGTTGAGCCCTGATTCTTTTTGTCGCTATGTTTTGAATATGGTGCATCCAAATCTTTACTTGAATAGCAAAAGTCTTCCAACTTATTTCTTTTTCAGACACCAACCGATCAATATCGATTATACTTTCAAGCTGCACTCCATTAGTTTCATTAACCCAACGCTTACGTTTTTCTTTTGCTGTTTCAGAACCATCTCCTGTTGCTCTATCTTTAGCAAATAGCTCTTCCAGACTGTTATAGTTGCTCACAGTTTTGGTCTTCCACTTTATGGCATCCGGTTTCTCCTATAAAAATGATACATATCAATTAATGAAATAAGAAGTAAAAGTTTAATTAACACTCACCTTTATAAGTTGTTCCTAAACTTCAGGTTCAGCATTGCAAGTTTTTGTGAATGGATTCCAAGAAAAACCACTTAATTTCCCATTCCTAAAAAAATCATAAGATTCATTGAAATGTTCCTTGAGTGTCTTCATTAGATTCTTCAAATGGTCTTTAGTGAATTCCATTTGAAGCGTTTCCTTCAATTCTATGATGATGTTATTGTATGCAGGATTGTAAACGTCCCATCCACTCGGAATCCTTGGTAGTGCTGATTTACTAATGCCTCGATGAATGCTTCATCCATACGGGCTGTCCATTTCATGTTTTCTTTCTTCATGTTGAAAAAATCTTTAAAAACTTACTAAATATACCATATAGTAATCCAAAAAGAAAATGTCACATAATAAGAAGTTACCACCAATATATATTAATGAACCAGAAGTCATATTACAAACTCAAAAAATTATAACATAAACAGCAAAAACAGAACATGCTGAACAAAAGATTACAATATATAGTCTTGCCACATTTGAATAGCAATATGATTTCTTAATTGCTCTCCTTGTGCTGCATCATGTTCATTACTTACAACTTCAACCATATCTGCATGTGGTGCAATGTGTCCGGACAATTCTTCATCTACTTCGTTAATATATTCCACGTCAGGATCAAATTCCATTAGAAAATTATGTAAGATACAACAAGCAAGAACTATTTCTGTTTGTATGTTAGGACTATAAGTTGGTTGAGTATCCTATGATAGGAAATCTTTTCTTCAGAACACCAAATGCTCGCTCAATTTCATTGCATAAGGATGAATGCTGCAGATTAAACAATTCACGGTAGCTTTGTGGTTGTTGATTTGAGTATTCCTTCAGATGATATCTTACATTTCTATAAGGCGTAAGAAGCCCTCTTTTCAACATGAATCCAGCATCAACGAGGTAATATTTGCCTATAAAAGTTCAACTAGTCATTCACTTTACTTCTTGATTAAAACATTGACATGTAAATAAATATCACCTTTTGGAATGATTAATTTATCTTCTCTAGTAAGTGCATTTTTTATGGTTCTTGAATCTGTTGCAGTCCCTTCCCAACCGGGTACACATAGGTGAATCGCATGTCCAAAGAACATGCAGCTAGCACATTTTGTGTTGGATGCTCTTTTCTACCTCTATATCTTGCTGCATTTTTACTACATACCTTCACACGTACATGAGTTCCATCAATTGCACCAACACAATCCTAATAGACATGTAATTCATTCATATTACGGTTGTAGATAATTTAGCCTACAATTTTGAACTAGTGGACCAAATGAAATCTCCTTGAAATATGGATAAAATATTTCATTGTTAAGTATCTCCGGAGGAATTCGCCTGTAGGTTGTCGAAGAAATTGTTCTTCCAATGATATAACCGATCTCAGAACTCTATGGAAATGATGACTAACAGTTTCACCAGAACGCCGATAAAAGAATGCCATTGTGCCATTCTTTGCCGAAATTGATAATATATGGAGAAACTTAACAACTTGTTCTTCCACGGTGACTCTTTGAGTAGGAGTTAAACCACCATGTGTTTGTAACAATTCAACAAACGAGTAAATGTTTCTGGTCCCATACGAATCACCTTACTTAGATTTCCATTACATCTAAGTTGGAGTAATAATTCTTGTCTTACTAAATGACATCGCTTGGACCTATTTCCAATCGGCCGATCCACATAATTTAGACGAGAGATTTTTTGAGAAATAATTAATTTTATAACACGACAAATAACTTCAACAACAACTAATTGTCGACTTCTTTCACGAATATCACACCTTCTTGCAACTTCACTTGGCTCCATATCCATCTAAACATAGTCATTAGTAAGCCAACAAATTTAAGACCCAAGTACTACTGTTACTTAAAGATGAGAAAACACTAATAACTACGAAAAAATATGAGAAAAACTAAAATTAAAAAAAAATCAACATTCCTGTATAAACTCATAAGATATATTTCCACATATCTATTTTCTAATCTAAATAAATAAAGCACGTCAACAGAAACAAGAACAAAATAATTAAATAAATCAACAAATAACTATTAATCAACAAGAAAAAACAAGAAAAAGAAATGATAAAAAAATCATGAAATTAAATAAACATGTAACTTATCTAATTGATTACTTTGGGAAATATACATTGTTTGTTTTACCTCAATTGAAACTCTAACCCATTTTCGAAGAGAAAGAAACAGTCTTGTTAATTTTTGAAAGATAATTAGTAGAGTAAAGCTATGTTATATCAATTTTTTAAGGGTATAATTGATACTTAAAAAATATCTTTCCCTCCACCACTTTATTTCCTTCAATTTTCTCCCAAAAATGGGAGAAAAGTATTTTGATATATTTTTCCATCCAAATCACTTCTTTTCTCTCCTTGATTAAACTCCCAAACAAAGTTTTTTTAATTTTCCTTCTTTTCCTTTCCTTTTTTCTTATTTTGAAACTCTCAAACAAAGCCTAAGTGCATGTAACACAATTTACAACCGTAAGTGAAATAATAATAATTTGAGGAAATTATTATAGAAAAAAGCGATGCAAAAAAATGAATAGGAAGTGCCATAAGAAGAATTCAACTTATTCAGATATTAATACAATAATATATAGAGAATTTTAACATTGATTTATTGTGAGCCACGTGTTGTGTTTAGTCAATACATGAAAAAACACGTTAATATAAATATCATAATAAAGAGGACAAACACAAAATTAAGTCTCCTTTGTTTACTTTAGATTAAATAGTATGCTGCAAAGAAATTTGATGTCCCCCATAACCACCTCGAGACCCGAGGAGCAGCACGCTCCAAGCCCAAACCAGGACACTAAGCTCGGGAAGCGCCCGAGGACCTATGCTATCAAGATCGGTGAATCTCCCGAGGAAGCGCTCCAAGATAGGGATTAGCGCGAGGCTTGACCACCAGTTCGGGAATATTTCCCGAGGACCCTGTCCCGACGCAGTGAAGAATCCCGCCTGGATACGTCTTTCCTTATTAGAGAATTCGGGGACGATACGTCTTTCCTTGTTTATGCAAGAAGATCTCCAAAGATCACGGAGAAGATATCGCCGCCCGAGATCTCCGCCGAGATATGCTCATCTCAACCGCCTAGCCCCTCTATAAATACTAGGTATGCCTCATTCATTAGGGGGACATTCATTCTCGTATTCACTTGCTCTCACAACATATATTTTCTCTCGCTTTTGTATTGGTGCAGTGGCGGATCCGGATCCCGTTTCCCGGGGCACAGCGGAAGTTTCAAAATTTTGCACCGGGAATCGTTCAATACATAATAATAACAACAAGCAAACATCCATAGGGTGTTTGAATTGTTACCTTGCTGGCGTCTAGGCGCCTGGCTCCGACCAGATTCACGGGGAATCTGGCACTTCAAGGTAGGCGGCGGTAGATCTCCTCAATCCGGTCTACGACTGGAATCAGGACTCCTTCGTCAGTCTGCACTAGAAGATCTGACGAATTTACCACGGACGGAATCTCCTCGTCAAGGTGATCGGAACAAGTCCGATCACACGATCAACGGCGGCGGCGCGTGGAGGAGGGGCGGCGGTCGTGAGGTGATGGGAGGAAGAGGGGGCGGCGCTAGCTAGGTCTAGGGTTTGTGTGTTGTTATGTTGTTGTCAATACAACCCTAGACCATGTATTAGTATAGGTGTGATGGGCTTGAACCGGCCCATTGGACCTGGGGCGGGCCCAATCCAACATATGAACATTCGACTCATCCCTATCAACGTGGCTTCATCATAACTCCGATCGATGATCTGATCAGACCGATCTACACAGTTTCCAAAACTGAGTATTATGATGTGAAAACAATTTTTCAGAACACCTAGTCCAAAATTACAGTTTAGCCCCTCAACTATGGGAAATCGCAATTTCACCCCTGTTGACTTTTAGGAAGTCGCACTCCCTAAATTCCTCCTCCTATGCGCAACACATTGAGCTCAGTTTCCGTGCGGGAATCGTGAATCCAGTACTTTTGTGACCTCAATGGTTCAGGGATACAGCTAGTCGTGGGCCCACAACCATTGCGACTCCGAAATCACAATTTCGGACTTGCCCATCGGATCATGGTAAAGCACCTAGCAACATCGCCCCATGATCCCCTAGGTATCACTGATAGTGCCTGCAAGAACCAGTTGGTCGTGGTTAGCGTACAGTACGCAAAAGCCCCTAGCAACATCGCCCCATGATCCCCTAGGTATCACTGATAGTGCCTGCAAGAACCAGTTGGTCGTGGTTAGCGTCAATACGGTCCTTTCAACACATATATCCCGATCAGATCAACGACCATTGGTAAATCGAGAGTCGCTAGAGATCC
>KQ989535.1:75137-88951 GCA_001598015.1 Dorcoceras hygrometricum | reverse complement strand
TGACACTCAGAGCATATGCGACATCTAGTCTAGTTGAGATCATGCCATACATAATACTTCCTATTGCCGAGGCATATGGCACACGTGTCATACTCTCTATCTCCTCCTCTTGGACACATTCTCGTGACACTCAGAGCATATGCGACATCCGGTCTAGTTGAGATCATGCCATACATAATACTTCCTATTGCCGAGGCATATGGCACACGTGTCATACTCTCTATCTCCTCCTCAGTCTTTGGACACATAGACTTAGATAGAGTGACCCCGTGGCACATAGGTAGGTGTCCTCTCTTGGACTCTTCCATAGAGAACCGCTTAAGTATGGTATCGATGTAGGTAGCTTGGGTGAGTTCGAGCATCCTTTTCGATCTATCCCGATAGATCTGAATTCCAAGAATATAGGATGCTTCACCCATGTCATTCATCGATAATCTACTAGAAAACCACACTTTAGTTGACTGCAACATTCCTACATCATTCCCAATGAGTAGAATGTCATCAACATAAAGTACAAGGAATGTCACAGCATTCTTAACTACCTTCTTATACACACATGGCTCCTCGAGATTCTTGATGAAACCAAATTCCTTAATTGTTTCATCGAATCTCAGGTTCCAACTTCTCGATGCTTGTTTGAGACCGTAGATCGATCTCTGAAGTTTGCATACCTTATGCTCACTTCCTACAGATGTGAAACCCTCAGGCTGCGTCATATAGATCTCTTCCTTAATGTTTCCATTGAGGAACACAGTTTTCACATCCATTTGACATATCTCATAGTCGTACCATGCGGCTATGGCTAGTAGGATTCTAATTGACTTGAACATTGCGACTGGCGAAAAAGTTTCATCATAGTCAATACCTTGCCTTTGAGTGTAACCTTTCGCGACCAGTCGTGCCTTGTAGGTCATTACCTTACCATCAGGCCCAAGTTTCCTCTTGTATACCCATTTGCACCCAATAGGAACAATTCCTTCGGGAGGATTAACAAGAGTCCAAACTTGGTTCACATGCATTGAGTCAATCTCAGACTGCATTTCTTCAAGCCACAAATTAGAATCAGCATCGGAAATTGCCTCCTTGAAAGTTCTTGGATCGCATCCAATAACTTGATCATTTTGATCATCTTCAAGGAGAAAACCATATCTTTCAGGAGCCCTAGGAATACTTTCAGATCTCCTAGGTGCGATCATTTCTGGTACCGGCTCTTGCGGTGCAGGAGGTTCACTTGGTACTTCAGATGGTACTCGAACCTCTTCGAGTTCTACTATCTTGCCTTTTCTATCAAGTAGAAACTCCCTTTCCATAAAGGTGGCATTTCTAGAAACAAACACTTTTGTTTCATTAGGATAGTAGAAGTAGTATCCAATGGAATTCTTTGGATACCCAATGAAGTAGCATAAGATGGATCTAGTATCCAGCTTATCTCCCACTGTCTGCTTCACGTAAGCAGGACATCCCCAAATCCTCATGTATGAGTATTTGGGCGGCTTTCCCATCCATATCTCATATGGAGTCTTATCCACTGCCTTGGTGTGGACATTGTTCAACAACATTACCGCCGTTTCGAGCGCAAGCCCCAAAACGAGGTAGGAAGCTCAGTGAAGCTCATCATAGATCAAACCATGTCCATCAAGGTTCGATTACGACGCTCCGCTACACCATTGAGCTGTGGTGTGGCCGTAGGGGTCCACTATGAGAGAATCCCACTCCCTTTGAGATAGTCTTGAAATTCAGCACTCAAGTATTCACCACCTCGATCGGATCGTAGTGCTTTAATACTTTTCCCTAACTGATTTTCTACTTCAGCCTTGAATTCTTTGAACCTTTCAAAGGATTCAGACTTGTGCTTCATTAAGTACAAGTACCCATACATAGAGTGATCATCAGTAAAGGTGATGAAGTATGTGTGACCGTACTTAGTACCAATGCTAAGTGGGTCACACACATCAGTATGGATCAAATCCAATAGGCCTTGAGCACGTTCAGGCTTGCCCTTGAAGGGTTGTTTAGTCATCTTTCCCTTGAGACAAGACTCACAAGTCGGTAGGGAGTTGATGTCTGACAAATCAAACATTTCATTCCTAACTAACTTGTTCATCCTACTTAGGGAAATGTGACCTAGCCTAGCGTGCCAAAGTTGTGCTGGGTTCAAGCTATCGTTTTTCCTTTTAATTATTGTTGTATGTGTTTCCACATCGCGAGTTGGAACTTCTTTTAATTTTAAGGTGTATAAATCGTTTTCGCGTTCCCAATTCCAATTAAACATTCATTCTTGTATATATTGCAAATCGAATTAGCAAAATGACAAGAATATCCATCACTATCAAGCATAGAAACAGAAATAATGTTCTTTATTAACTCGGGAACAAACAAAACGTTTCTCAATAACAACTTAAAATCAGAAGACAGAAATAAATAAAAATCTCCTATAGCTACTGCAGCAACTCTTGCTCCATTGCCCAACCTCAAGTGGGTCTCACCCTCTCTAAGACGTCGACTTCTTGTCATCACCTGCAAATCATATCATTACAGATATGAGATCCACATCCGGTATCAAGTACCCAAGAAGTCGAATTAAGAGACATATTTATTTCGATATAGAACATACCTTTTGCAGTTCGCAACTGCTCGAGGTACTCCTTGCAGTTCCTCCTCCAGTGCCCAGGCTTGTGGCAGTGGTGGCAAACATCCTCAGACTTGTTTGGCTTGGAAGCCTTTGCCTTGGGCTTCTTGGTGGGTTTTTCCTCCTTCACAGGGGCAGAACGTTTCTTACCCTTGCGTTTGGGCCCCTTCTTCGCAGAGGAAGAAGAGCCCATAAGGAGGACGAGCTTGTCCTTCTTTATGGTCCCCTCGAACACTACAAGCATGTTCACTACCTCTTCAAGGGTGGCTTCCAGCTTGTTCATGTTAAAGTTGACCACAAAGGGGTCGAATGCAGCAGGGAGTGAGAGGAGAAGCAAATCTACAGACAGCTCATGTGGAAGTGTGATATCAAGGCCCACCAACTTTTCAATAAGCCCAATCATACGAACCCCATGCTCGCAGACCGAAGTCCCATCGCGTATGCGGTTCGTCATAAGCTCCTTGACAGTGGTGAACCTCTCATGTTGAGAGTTCTCCCCATACAGCTCTTTGAGATGAAGGTGTATGTCAGCAGCATACACCGTCTTCTCGAAACGCCGCTGTATTTCGTTGGACATCGATGCCATCACATAACATCGAGTTTTAAGCTCGTCATCCCACCATTTATTCAGCTTAGTCAGCTCCTCAGGGCTGATATCGGCAGGGGCTTCCTTCGGAGGGCTCTTCTCTAACGTGTAGAGAAGTTTCTCCGAAGCCAATACAATATTGAGGTTTCGAAGCCAGTCTTGGTAGTTCAGACCAGTGAACTTGTTGCTATCCAGTATAGCAGCGAGTGGGTTTTTGATCGAAGACGTTTTATAAGCAGTTTATTCTGAAAAGAAAAACAGAGATTCATTACTAACTATATATGAAAAACGCTAAGACATAAAACAAGGTCATTTAGTTTTATGAATTACCCTCCCACTATTTTAACGATTTCACCATCCTCTAATGAAATCGAAAAAGCAAGTTTTATTAGTGGGTACACAGAGTCCAATCAAGCGATCATGGTCCCGAATAATATCAGCCAACCATGACCCCCAAAAGGTAGAGTCCAATTGCAACCGGTGCAACCTCCATGTATTCACCTCACGTCCAGTAAGGGCCCAATAATATGACGCCGATTACTATCACATGTCAAGATGACCCATCAATGTCGAGTTGTGAAGGACGGTCCCCTTAACGTCCCCAATAATATGAGCCAACGTTAAAGGGAGTTCCAACCAACTCACAGCGAGTGTCAATGACGTGTACAGCTTTTCGGCATACATGACGCCCTCAATAATATGAGTCGGGCCATATATACGGGTAGCATCGACGTACACTCATTGTTGATGGAAGGTAGGGAAATTTAAACAAATTTAAATTCCCTTAGTTTATCGAATAAACTTTTAATCTTGATATCAGTTTTAAATCATATTTAAAACGAGGGATTTTAATTTTGAAAATTCGGTCTCAATTAATTTTAAATCATAATTTAAAATGCTGATTCAACAAATATATATCGCATATATATAAAAATTTGGGATGATCGATCGCGAGAGCTATGCGGTCCATGGTTGCCAATCACGGACCTCGGTCCAGTCCTAGGTGAAATGCAGTATGTAATGCAATCCTATTACATTAGCTTCCGGTTTTACAAATCTTCGATCTTCAATATCTTTGATCATCATCTCCACCATCTTCAAATGTCCTCCCACTAAATATAATATTTACATTTAAATATCCATGACACGTTGGGATACAATTGCAAAGGGATGGGAACGGGCCATAAACCAGACCCACTTTATAAATGATATCAACAATATTTACAACCAAAAACGTAAAACCTAGCATACACCTAACACATTGGGCACAGCTCTCGATCATCCCAAACATGCAATTAATTCATATAATTGACATAAATTAAATAATCAAATCAAATTTGATAATTTCCAACAAAATCATATTTTAATTATAAAATCATATTTGATAAATAAAATCACATTTTGTTAATTTTAATTTGCATAACATTGGGCTTAAAACAATTTAAGGCCCAAAATCTCAAAAATTCCAAAATCAATTTTTGGTCCGACCAAAATGGCCCAATATCAAATATTGGCCCGAAAACTTCATGGGCTGCCCGGGACAGGCCCGAAACATAACCTAGAAGACAAAACAGCCGTCGCAGCACCATGAGGAATCGCCGGCCGACGGCCACCTCCATCACACAGCGTGCGGCCATGCCTCGCCATGCTCGGCGGAACGCGCGCCACCGTGCGCGACAATCGCGCACGGTGGTTGGCCAGCGCGCAACGATGTGCGCTGGCCTGCGCGCGACGATGTGTGCGCTGTCGCGCGCGTGATGGCGCCTCCTTGCGCGGCGGATCGCGCACCACCGTGCGCGACACTAGCGCACGGTGGCCGGCCAGCGCGCGGTGATGCGCGCGCTGCTGCGCGGCGGCGCCGGCAGCCGTTTCAAAGTTTTTTTTTTGTTTTGATTATGAAAATTTCGAAATCAGATGCAATAAGGCACAATAATATATTGAAGGATCCGAGCATTGGCTCTGATACCACTGTTGGCGCAGTGGCGGATCCGGATCCCGTTTCTCGGGGCGCAGCGGAAGTTTCAAAATTTTGCACCGAGAATCGTTCAATACATAATAATAACAACAAGAAAACATCCATAGGGTGTTTGAATTGTTACCTTGCTGGCGTCTAGGCGCCTGGCTCCGACCAGATTCACGGTGAATCTGGCACTTCAAGGTAGGCGGCGGTAGATCTCCTCAATCCGGTCCACGACTGGAATCAGGACTCCTTCGTCAGTCTGCACTAGAAGATCTGAAGACTTTACCATGGACGGAATCTCCTCGTCAAGGTGATCGGAACAAGTCCAATCACACGATCAACGGCAGCGACGCGGCGGCGCGTGGAGGAGGGGCGGCGGCCGTGAGGTGATGGGAGGAAGAGGGGGCGGCGCTAGCTAGGTCTAGGGTTTGTGTGTTGTTATGTTGTTGTCAATACAACCCTAGACCATGTATTAGAATAGGTGTGATGGGCTTGAACCGGCCCATTGGACCTGGGGCGGGCCCAGTCCAACATATGAACATTCGGTTCATCCCTATCACCGTGACTTCATCATAACTCCGATCGACGATCTGATCGGATCGATCTACACAGTTTCCAAAACTGAGTATTATGATGTGAAAATAATTTTTCAGACCACCTAGTCCAAAATTGCAGTTTAGCCCCTCAACTATGGTAAATCGCAATTTCACCCCTGTTGACTTTTAGGAAGTCGCACTCCCTAAATTCCTCCTTCTATGCTCAACACATTGAGCTCAGTTTCCGTGCAGGAATCGTGAATCCAGTACTTGTGTGACCCTCAATGGTTCAGGGATACAGCTAGCCATGGGCCCACAACCATTGCGACTCCGAAATCACAATTTCGGACTTGCCCATCGGATCATGGTAAAGCGCCTAGCAACATCGCCCCATGATCCCCTAGGTATCACTGATAGTGCCTGCAAGAACCAGTTGGTCGTGGTTAGCGTCAGTACGGTCCTTTCAACACATATATCCCGATCAGATCAACGACCATTGGTAAATCGAGAGTCACTAGAGATCTAATATGTGACGCCCGAACCCAACGGGGCCACGAGAATTGGGGTAAATAAAAATTTTCGAATAAAAGAAGGCTAATAGGTGATTTGTTATAAGCTGTATTTCTTATAACTTGAAAGAAACAAAACACAAGACAATCACAAAGACCAGCAGGTACCTAGTTTGCGCGCTAACTACTAAAGACATTTGCGGAAAACCGTTTTCATTGATAATTGCAATTGCGATTTACAACAGCTGATATTCTAAGTAAATATACAACCGTTGCTACTGATCTAATACAGTACAATTTAAGTCAAAACGATACAACTGAGACACGTAAAACGTAGGCCTTGGATAAACACAACACCACCCAGCTGCTGGTTTCAAGTTTCACCTGCTGTTCCTCCATCAGTTGTCGCACCTGCACCATTTTAAAAGCTAGTGAGCCTAAAGGCTCAGCAAGTAAAACCTGAGTAATAACAATTTCATAAAACGCAGGCAGACATCTGAACATTCATAACCATTTCATAAAAAATTCATTCATAATCTCGAGTTCTTGATAGCCCCCCCGTGTTATCATTGTATTTGGGGATCTGTATTTTGAATTGATATTGTGGTTACTTGTTGTATGAGTTTGAGTTAACTCATATTTTGAGTATTGAATATTTTGAATGTATGATTTGAAGTTCAGGCCCATAGTATTTCGAAAAATTTTTAAGCCCTGATTTTTTTTAGCTTCCGTGTTTATGCGCTTATTATGTGTTAATTGTTAGTAATTAGCACGGGGCCTGACACCTTAGCCATAGGAATGCTACGGTTTCTTAATCTTCTAGTTTCTCGGAGGAGAATTCTTTCTGGTCGCTCTTCGTAGCTTAAATCTGGTGCTAAATGAATTGGCTCATAACTCAGCACATGCGAAGGATGGGGAATATATTTCCTCAAAGCTGATACGTGAAAAACATTGTGCACTGCTGACATTTGTGGAGGCAGCGCTAGTCGATAGGCGAGCGTTCCTACCTTCTCTAAAATCTCGTATGGTCCAATATACCTTGGACTCAACTTTCATTTCTTTCCAAAACGCATAACTCCTTTCATTGGAGCTATTCTCAAAAATACCCGATCACCTGTTTCAAAATTCAGCTCCCTTCTTCGATTATCTGCATAACTTTTCTGCCGACTTTGAGCAGCTTTCATTCTTTCTCTTATTCTTCTAACAGCTGCTGCTGTTTGTTCCACAACATCTGGTCCTAAACCAGCTCTTTCACCAACTTCATCCCAATGAAGTGGTGTTCTACACTTTCTGCCATACAAAGCTTCATACGGAGCCATTTGAATCGAAGCTTGGAAACTGTTATTGTAGGCAAACTCTACCAGTGGCAAATTCGCATCCCAACCTACTGAAAAATCCACAATACATGCTCTGAGCAAATCTTTTAAAATCTGAATCACCCTTTCTGATTGTCCATCAGTCTGGGGGTGAAACGCAGTACTATATGTCAATTTTGTACCCATAGCCTTGTGTAGACTTTTCCAAAGGGCTGATGTAAACTTAGGATCCCTATCTGATACAATAGAAACTGGAATACCGTGAAGTCTCACTATTTCCTTAACATACAATTCTGCGTACCTGCTCACCTCATATGTTGTTTTAACTGGTAAGAAATGAGCAGACTTAGTGAGCCTATCAATTATAACCCAAATGGAGTTATATCCTTGCACAGTCCTTGGTAAACCAGTTACAAAATCCATCGCTATACATTCCCACTTCCATTCGGGAATCGGCAGTGGCTTCAATAATCCTGCTGGTCACTGGTGTTCGGCTTTCACCAGCTGACACGTTAAAAATTCAGCTACAAATCTAGCAACATCCCTCTTCATTCCTGGCCACCAATACAACTGCTGGAGGTCGTTGTACATTTTCATACTTCCTGGATGTACTGAATATGGAGCTGTATGAGCTTCTTTCAAAAGTTCAGCTCTTAAATCATCTACTTGGGGTACCCAAATTCTGCCCAAATACCTCACAATTCCATCTTCTGAAAAATAGAGACCGTTGCCTCTTTCTTTATCCTGCTGGACCCATTTCTTCAACTGCAGGTCCTGCTGCTGACCCTCTCGAATTTGGTTTATCAAATTAGATCTTACGGAGAGGTATGCTAACATCATAGCACTGCTGCTGCTGGTTACTATTTCAAGTCCAAACCTTTCAATTTCATTTGCCAACGGCTGCTGGACAACCAACTGCGACAATCCTACCGATTTTCTACTCAATGCATCGGCCACCACATTTTGTTTTTCCTGGGTGATAGCTGATTGTGCAATCATAATCTTTAACCAGCTCCAACCATCGCCTCTGCCTCATATTCAATTCTTTCTGGGTAAAGAAGTACTTCAAACTTTTGTGATCTGTAAATATCTCACACTTCTCCCCATAAAGGTAATGCCTCCATATCTTAAGGGCAAAGACAACAGCTGCTAGTTCTAAGTCATGTGTTGGGTAATTCTTCTCATGATCCTTCAGCTGTCTAGATGCGTATGATATTACTTTACGATCTTGCATCAACACAGCTCCTAGTCCCAACTTAGAAGCATCGGTATAAATTACAAATTTTCCTTGATCAGTTGGCATCGTCAATACGGGTGCTTCAATCAACGCTTGCTTCAATTTGTCAAAACTGTTTTGACATTCAACTGTCCAGTTATACTTCACTTGCTTCCTTGTTAACATAGTCAGAGGAACAGCTATCTTTGAGAATCCTTGGATAAATCGCCTATAATATCCAGCTAAACCCAAGAAACTCCTTATCTCTGCGACATTCTTCGGTGCTGGCCAGTCGCGAACTGCTTCAACCTTAGCAGGGTCGACTTCTATTCCATCCTTAGAGATTATATGGCCTAAGAATGATACTTTCTCCATCCAGAAATCACATTTGCTGAATTTAGCAAACAACTGCTTATCTTTCAAAATCTGGAGTACGATTCTTAAATGCTGGACATGCTCACGTCTGGTCTTAGAATACACTAAGATATCATCAATGAATACAACTACAAACTGGTCTAAAAATGGTTGAAAGACCCTATTCATTAAATCCATAAAAGCTGATGGAGCATTTGTAAGTCCAAAGGGCATAACCAAAAATTCGTAATGGCCATACCTAGTTCTAAAGGCTGTTTTGTGAACATCGGTAGCCTTAATATTCAGTTGGTGATATCCAGACCTCAAGTCGATCTTAGAAAATACTACTGACCCTTTCAACTGGTCAAACAGATCTTCTATCCTGGGTAATGGATACTTATTCTTAATTTTCAGTTTATTTAACTCCCTATAATCTATACACAACCTCATACTTCCATCCTTTTCTTAACAAACAATACAGGCGCTCCCCAGGGCGAAGTACTTGGTCTAATAAACCCTTTCTCCAACAGATCTTGTATTTGTTCTTTCAGTTCTTTCATTTCTGATGGAGCTAATCGATATTGTGGTCTAGATACTGGAGCAGCTCCTGGAACCAAATCAATCGAAAATTCCAACTCCCTGTCTGGTGGCAATCCGTGAATATCTTCTGGAAAGACCTCAGGGAATTCGTTTGCTACTTCCACAATTGACAGCTGGGGTCTATCAGTCGCTGCTAACGATGATATAATTGAAGGGACTTTATTAACATGTTTGGCCAAAAACTGGAATGACTCTTTTCCCGATGGTTTGACAGCTACTGCTCGTAGTTTAAAGTCAATTACTACCCCATACTTAGTTAGCCAATCTATTCCCAAAATCAAATCAAATTCTGGCATCGGCAACACAATTAAATCAGCAGTAATCTTATGTCCTTGAAGTTTAAGTTCTAAACTTCTAAACAGTTCGTGCGATACCAGCTGTTCCCCTGATGGTACCGACACACAATAACCTATCATTACTTGCTCTGGCTGGATAGACAATTTCTTAACAAACTCAGCAGAAATGAATGAATGCGTAGATCCTGAGTCTAACAAAGCTAGAGAAGGAAATCCAGCTATCGAAATTTTACCTGTGACTACTGTCGAGTCTGGAGGATCTTGTTCAGCCGTCATAACAAAGGCTCTACTGGTCACTAGTTGCTTGAGTTTTGGACAATTCTTCATAATATGTCCAGGTATTCCACATTTATAGCAGACGTTTTGTCCAAGTCTGCATTGTCCCAAATGATTCTTATGGCATTTAGGACATTCTTTCTATCATTACCAGCAGGAACAATGCTTATAGGTTGAATTTGTAGAGGCTTTTGCTCCTGAGGCCTCTGCTGGTTCTTGTTCTGTTTCTTGAATGGTCTCAGTTCCTTCTCCTGAAAGGCTTGTCTCTTTTGCTGCCTTTCTTCATCAAGATCCTTCCAATCCCTTTCGATTTGCAAGGCTCTATCCACTGCTTCCCTGTAAGTTCTTGGCACTGATAGCCTAACATTCATTTTGAACATTGGCTTCAACCCTTCTACGAAGTGACTCAATTTCTCTTCTGGGTCACTTCCTATTAATGGCACGAAATAGCACCCTCTTTCAAACTTTCGCACATACTCCTGTACGGTTAAACTCCCTTGCTTGAGGGTCAAAAATTCCCTCTTCAATTCAGATCTCTTTCCCACCGTGAAGTATTGCTCGTAGAATACTTGCTTGAAATCTGCCCATGTGAGATTCAGCAGATCCACAGACAACTTGGCTCCTTCCCACCAAATCATCGCATCTTTCCTTAACATGTAGATAGCGCACCTTGGCCTATCTAAATCAGACAGTTGGAGGTACTCAAAAATAACCTCCATAGACTTGATCCAACTCTCTGCAACTAGTGGATCAGTAGTTCCACTAAATTCCTTAGGTTTCTGGCGCCTGAATTTCTCTTGGGGGTCATCGTTACTTGGTCCCCTGCTGCTGGAAGATTGGTCATTGCCTCTGTTGTTATTCTGTTCTACCAGCATTCTTAACAGTTGTGTGATATTAGCATTATTATCACTCTCAGTTTCTTCTAGAGGAATACTGCTTCTAGTTCTTCCTCGTCCTCTTCCTGACATCTTATATTCTATAGCCAGTAATCCACCACATTCATATATCAGAACATGCTAAATAATTTAAATACAATGCTCTGAAAATAAACTCACAACTTAGAAAAACAGACGATGAACTTTGATCCAGCTGATGGTGAGTGTGTTTATCTCAGGAACGTTGCTCTGATACCATGTTGTGACGCCCGAACCCAACGGGGCCACGAGAATTGGGGTAAATAAAAATTTTCTAATAAAAGAAGGCTAATAGGTGATTTGTTATAAGCTGTATTTCTTATAACTTAAAAGAAACAAAACACAAGACAATCACAAAGACCAGCAGGTACCTAGTTTGCGCGCTAACTACTAAAGACATTTGCGGAAAACAGTTTTCATTGATAATTACAATTGCGATTTACAACAGCTGATATTCTAAGTAAATATACAACCGTTGCTACTGATCTAATACAGTACAATTTAAGTCAAAACGATACAACTGAGACACGGAAAACGTAGGCCTTGGATAAACACAACGCCACCCAGCTGCTGGTTTCAAGTTTCACCTGTTGTCCTCCATCAGTTGTCGCACCTGCACCATTTTAAAAGCTAGTGAGCCTAAAGGCTCAGCAAGTAAAACCTGAGTAATAACTATTTCATAAAACGCAGGCAGACATCTGAACATTCATAACCATTTCATAAACAATTCATTCATAATCTTAGAGACAAGGGATAATAGCCCAGCTCTAACATCAATTCCTTTTTCTTTAGACTATGGCATATAAGCTCCTCATGGTCCGTTATGCACTTTGATCAAAATGACTCCCGATACTAGTTTTAGCATATAACTCATTATGAAAGGGCAGTCGACATCTAGACAACTGCTCACCCTTCTCCTTGGTGACCGTCAACTATCTATACCATAATCTTAAAATAAACTTTGTTCCATTAATATCCTTTCGTAAAACATTCCTTGACATTTCTGTAAATCATCGGGTTCCATCATTTTAAAAATTTGCTTCCCATTTTAAAACTTTACTGAGTATCGAATTCGACTTTGGAAACATATCGTTGAAATGAAACTGGTGAAAGGAAAACCAGTCGCAATGCAGGGACCAGTCGTAAGAAAATGGAACAGCACTTATGAAACAAAACAAATCTCTACTGTTCGCAAATATCGCTAAAATGAACTAGCTGGAATAAACAGAAACCAGCTGCAAGATCTTTTACTAAGACAATCGTATTTAAATGAAACGATGTCGTTGAAGTAAATAACAGATAGGATGAAAGACTATCTGCTGATATTTTATAACTTAAAGAAACGACGTCGTTAGCGCATCGATCAGTCGCAAGGAATACGCTAATCAACCAGTTGTAAGAAAAAGCGTTAACACATATATATAAATGAATAGTACCAGTCGCAAGACTAATACCTGCTGAAATGAACAGTACTTGGAAACGAATAAAGTAACTGCTGAACTATCACAATTGAATGCATCTGCTGGTGAACAGTGCATCTGCTGATTTTATGAAACAACGCAACTGCTGAATTCTAACAAATGAATGCAGCTGTTGGTTTTACGATAACAATGCAGCTGCTGATTTTCAAAAAGAAGTGCAACTGCTAATTTTGACAAGGAAAGATGCACCTGCTGGTGAACAGTGCATCTGCTGGAATTTACGAAAGACACTTGTAATATCAAAACAATGATCGCGCTACCAGCCATCGCCTATTAAACCAGACTTTATACTGATTCAACCAGCAACTACTGATTACACAATCATCAAATCCCGACATTACAGCAAAAGGAAGAACATTCGTAAACATCATAACAATGCAGCTGCTGAATCTTAACAAGGAGATACAGCTGCTGGAACATAACTCGACTTTTGTAACATCAAAACGACAACTGTGCCATCAGTCGTTGCCTATCAAACCATACTTCATAATGATTCAACCAGCAACTACCGATTACACAGTTATCAAATTCTGATATTACAGCTACTGCGAGAAGAACATTCATAACATTCTGGAAATAAATTCGAATCCTCAGTACATTTAAAACATTCATAACTTTCTGGAAAACATTCTGGAAGCATCATAAACATCAAAACATCATTTTCGAACCCATGGAAAACACTTTGGAAGCATCATAATCATCAAAACATCATTTTCGAACCCATCTTTCTTTCCTTTTCATGTCTAAATCATTTCAAACATGAACTTTAAACATATCTTAAACATACAGCCAAGCAGATCCATAAGAACAAAAATATAAGCTTTAAATGGTGTAGCAAAGGATCAGCTTTTACTTGCCTTAAACAAAGCTTTGCGACAACAGCTAATTCCTGCAGAAATCTCCCTTTGAGCAACGCACGAACTCTTCTGAAAATATTTTGAAGAACACTTTAAAACTTTTCTTTGCAAATGATGAAAATCTTACTTTTTCCTATCAAACCATACTTCATAATGATTCAACCAGCAACTACCGATTACACAGTTATCAAATTCTGATATTACAGCTACTGCGAGAAGAACATTCATAACATTCTGGAAATAAATTCGAATCCTCAGTACATTTAAAACATTCATAACTTTCT
>KQ989535.1:54276-73534 GCA_001598015.1 Dorcoceras hygrometricum | reverse complement strand
TCGAGTAGTGAGGACTAATCAGTACAACCAAGACCTCGGACTTATCCACTCGACAAATGGTAACCACTTGGAAAGTCCGAACGAGGGTAGTTCGATAGATCACCAGGTCACTATCCATCTGCATGCTCAGAACATCACAATGTTCCCTATCAATGAAACATGGTACTTCACTTCGCAGATGCTAGTCTCAAGCTCGGGCGGCCTTATCCTCATTTTGACGGTCCAATCGACTAGGAACGTGTTTAGAATACACAGTGACTATTAGATGTATTTCATGATAGCCATCATATCAATATCACATCTAACATACACTATGATGCATTTTAGGTCTTTATCCAACACAATTGTTAGCATTATAACATAATGAAAATAAAGAATGCCATAAAATAAAATGCGTATTTCATAAATAAATATCGTTATACACAAGAGTCAATAAAACCCACACGCCACAAGTTGGCTAGTTGGGCATCTACTCTAACATTTTTCTCTCGCACTCTGCCTGACTTAAGCATCGGAGGGGTTTCGTCGGACACACTTTCGGTGCCCTCTGACCAGTGATTTGTGGCTGCATACACCAGGAAGAAGCGTTATCCACCCTTCAGCGCTCGACGCCCGACGTGGTGCCCCAAGACCCGACGCTCGAAATCCCGAGGTGGTGGTAGCTCTTCTGCTGAGGAAAATTCGGTTACATCAATTGGCGCGGTCTGTGGAAAACGTAGAAGAAGAAAGATGCCACCAAAGAAGACTAGAGTTCAGAGTTGGACGAGATTCCTGATCTACTGAAACAGATTGAAAATATTGATAAAGAAAAGCTTAAAAGATAATATAGGAAACTTGCAATGAAGTACCATCCTAACGAAAATGCCGATGGGAGGGAGAAGTTCTTGGTAGTGCATAAAGCATACGAGTGCCTGCAGGATTCTATTATTATATCTTGCTCAGGAATCTTCTCTTGCTCTGCTCGTGAATTTATTATATCCTGCATAGGAGTCTTATATTGACCTGCTCGGGAAACTATTCTCTGCTCTGCTCGGAAATCTATTATGTGCTCTGTTGTTGACCTGTTTGGGAATCTGCTACCAGCTTGGCAGTTCATAAGCCCGACCAGCTCGTCACCTAAGTCCAGTTCCGCACTGGCCACTTCTCGCGTAGCTCTTCTACGCAATTACATAAGCCCGACCAGCTCGGCACTCAAAGTCCAGTTCCGCACTGGCCACTTCTCGCGTAGCTCTCTGCGCAGATACATAAGTCCGACCAGCTCGGCACTCAAAGTCCAGTTCCGCACTGACCACTTCTCGCGTAACACAATTTACAACCGTAAGTGAAATAATAATAATTTGAGGAAATTATTATAGAAAAAAGCGATGCAAAAAAATGAATAGGAAGTGCCATAAGAAGAATTCAACTTATTCAGATATTAATACAATAATATATAGAGAATTTTAACATTGATTTATTGTGAGCCACGTGTTGTGTTTAGTCAATACATGAAAAAACACGTTAATATAAATATCATAATAAAGAGGACAAACACAAAATTAAGTCTCCTTTGTTTACTTTAGATTAAATAGTATGCTGCAAAGAAATTTGATGTCCCCCATAACCACCTCGAGACCCGAGGAGCAGCACGCTCCAAGCCCAAACCAGGACACTGAGCTCGGGAAGCGCCCGATGACCTATGCTATCAAGATCGGTGAATCGCCCGAGGAAGCGCTCCAAGATAGGGATTAGCGCGAGGCTTGACCACCAGTTCGGGAATGTTTCCCGAGGACCCTGTCCCGACGCACTGAAGAATCCCGCCTGGATACGTCTTTCCTTATTTAGAGAATCCGGGGACGATACGTCTTTCCTTGTTTATGCAACAAGATCTCCAAAGATCACGGAGAAGATATCGCCGCCCGAGATCTCCGCCGAGATATGCTCATCTCAACCGCCTAGCCCCTCTATAAATATCAGGTATGCCTCATTCATTAGGGGGACATTCATTCTCGTATTCACTTGCTCTCACAGCATATATTTTCTCTCGCTTTTGCTCTCGCACTCTGCCTGACTTAAGCATCAGAGGGACTTCGCCGGACACACTTCTGGCGTCCTCTGACCAGTGATTTGTGGCTGCAGACACCAGGAAGAAGCGTTCTCCACCCTTCAGCGCTCGACGCCCGACGTGGTGCCTGACGACCCGACGCTCGAAATCCCGAGGTGGTGGTAGCTCTTCAGCTGAGGAAAAATTCGGTTACATCAAAATTGTAAATCTTATGTCTATAAAAACGTTTCTATGATGGATATCGTGAAATTTTTCTAAAGTGAAAACAACTATTACTATTTATGACTGCCGTGACTCATAAAAGTAGTATATGATACTCTTGTACAGAGAAGAAATAAACTCGTAGAGGGAGTGACGTGAGATTCTCCTCTTCAACTTTAAGGATTCAAGTTTCGTGTGGAACATATTCCCACTGAAAATTATAGGATATGTTCTGGTCAACTTGTTATATAAATCCTCTCCTCCACGTCCCTGTCTACCCGCACATATCCTCGATTTAAAACATGTAAGAGTCAAAGGACTTATGACCTATACAGGATTAACCCTCTAATATGTTAATCTTTCTTAAAGAAATAAAATGGCAGCATGGATTAGAACTGCTCGCTGGAAGAGATTGTGAAGCAGGGAGATTCTGTCCGGTAAAAAATCTGCAAAATGTCAAACATATGTATAAATATTTTTCTAATGATTTTTATCATTCAAAATCAGATTATCCACAACTCAATTATCTTCGAGGGGTCAAAATCAAATTATACAACAACTCAATTATCGTCGAGGGGTATACGTCAATTTTGTCGCTCGATCATATGAACTAAGTCAAAAATCAAATGCACAGAATGATTGCACACATTTAATAATCGAAATGTAATCTCTGCTTTTGCAATTACATTTAGCACATTCACAAATTTATCAAGATATGTTTCATTCAGCCGAATCAACAATCTCAATATAACGTAAAGTTTGTTTATCAAAGGAGGTCAAAAATCTGTTCAATAGTCTAATTTTCTGCAGAAGTTCAATATTTACTGTGCTTTTCTAGAGTTTAGCAAGACAACACCAACCAATTCTTGAATTGATTGGAATGAGGAGACGGGGTACTGCTAAGTAAACTTGGGCAAAGTTGAGAAGTTGCCTTAGGATGCGTGGATATCAGTCATGTTTGGGAACAATTCCCTTTCTTATAAGCATATCAAAGACCTTATCAATCTTCTCAGGGTCAACTTTGAAAAGGGCGTGCGCATCGGAACTCTTAGTAACATTTCCATTTGATATCTCCGTTGTCATGGTTTGCACAATGTGGAGATAATGTGTTGGAAGGATTCTGATATCACCACAGAGCTGTTTTTCCTGCACATATGGTTCGAGACTTGGGTTAAATTTCAGATACTTTTCGAAAAGAGCCAGTTGCAAAATTTTAATGGTAAACATGACTGAAAATTGTGATCGAGGCTACAAGGATGGACTTTTACATCTTCTGAAAGTTTATCAGCTCCAGGAAATCCAGTGATATCCCATTTCTTTGGCGCACCAAAGTCATTGAGTCCTACAGGGGTTGATGAGCTTTTGTCATTCCTCCGCTTCTGTTCAATATATCTTTCTGCCTCAGAAGACGTGACACAACCAGCCGCCCGAGCTTCCTGCACAGGCAGTAAGTTTGGCAGTTATTTAGAAGCCAACGTTGACACTTGCTGTGACGGAACAATTAACAACTGTGTTCTTGAGATGGTAACATAAGCAATTTAGAATGCGTCTAGATCTCATAAAGTTGTTAGTCAACATGGTGTTCTGAAGTTTCATAAAATCCTATATTCAGCTAAAATAATTGTGCTCTACATAGAAAAAGAAAAAAGAATATGCTCTATTTTAATAATGCGCTCCCCTTAGTTCTTTCTACTCAATGCGCCTACCTTTAATCTCTCCCAAGCTGTGAGAAAAATACATAATAGACGTCTGCCGACCTTTGAACTTTTATTTCAGAGCAGAAAGGAAATTGTCCATCGTACTTTCCACTGCCCAAACCACTATATACAGCTAGTCTATGTGACGATTGACACCATAGTAAGTTAATTGAAAATTGATATGCTGAAACATAGGAAACAATCTAGGCAGGTTAGTGTTCCATCTGCAGTTCCAACTTCCATGTTTATTGATCTTAAAATCTCTTCAGAAACAGTAGCCATTGGGAGGTGTTAAGGTTTTGTTTAGCACTGAGCTGGTAATTGATTACTTTTTATGACCTCTTTCTGCTATCATGCCTTTGCATTTTGACATACAGAAATTTGCATAATGGTATTCATCATACCTGAAGGTCTTGTATTCTCTTCAAAATCCGATGTTCCTCAATAACACTACTGAGCAATTCGTCATGTTTTTCTTTAGAATGAAATCGGGTAAACACCTTGAGTTGGTCACACAACTCTCTCTCATCCAACGTAAGGTTCTTTTCAGAAGGATCGACAATCATTAAACTTCTGTCCAATACGAAGTCTTTCCTCCGTTTTCTTTCATCAAGTCTGCACATTGATACACTTGATCAAGGACAATAAAATGAAACATTTGCTGAAAAGGTTTAACCTGTTTAAGATTACAGCATGTGTAATGTGTTTCAACGACCAGTTAAAAGCATAAGGTGTCCAATCATTGCAAGAATGATGATTATAAATGTCAAACGGAAACTAGAGATGGTTTAAAGAAACAGAAGCACTGGAATGTGAAATCCTGGAGCAAAATAGCGCTCTTAAATCCAAGATTCTCATAAAGCACTGGCGGAGTACTCAAAAGTGACACTGGAGTTCGCAACTTTAGATACTTTTCTATTGGCCAAACATTATAGAAGTCAACAAATACAGAAATAACGTATATTGCATGATAAGTGAGTGGGTTCCTGATACAAAACAAAAGATTTCTCCAACCACACCGGAGCTTGCTTTACCCACTTTTTCCAAAATGCACATATCAAACATCCCCAGGTAACAGGAAGCCATTTCATCTACCAAGAACAACAGGTCTTGGTGCTTGAATAGTCCTTGTCAGCAGAGTGTTTCCATGAAATATTTAACTAAATTTTCATGTTGGTAAGCCACTAAAGCCTTGTTAAATTTCTTGTTTAG
This sequence comes from Dorcoceras hygrometricum, assembly GCA_001598015.1. Lineage (NCBI taxonomy): Eukaryota > Viridiplantae > Streptophyta > Magnoliopsida > Lamiales > Gesneriaceae > Dorcoceras > Dorcoceras hygrometricum. Next base: position 68,380 of record KQ989535.1, on the reverse strand, counting down.
ATAAATTATATGACAAAGTGAATATAATCATTAATCAACAAAAATACCCTAGTTCTAATGGTGGTTTCAAGCCTCTTATAAAGTAATGAATCAAGATGCCTGGTAGACCATGAAACAAGGGCATGCGAAGAACAACTAAGCATAAGGCAGTATAAATCAGTAGAAAGAAAACCTAAAGACATCTTCAAGCATATATTACAATAATTTTCTCTCATACTAAACTTCAACCATCAGAAGTTTCAATTATAATGGTAATCAATGTCTGGAACGCGTGCTATAGTTCCAATTCAGAGCAAAAACTTTAATATGCGAACAAAGGAAAAATCAGCGAGACATGTTCTCATGACACGTTAGCTAGGAATCACAAACCGGATGGGGTCCATAAAGAGGGGAAAAATATTTCTAAAACAAGGAATGAGGCGAACCAAGAAAAATAAAGGAAAAAACAAGAAACTAAATTTACCTTTTGTTGTATACATTCAATATTTGTACTTTCAAAAAGTGCTCAGCCTCTGTATCCCTGTCCTTGAATTCCATATCAGCCAATAATTTCTCAGCTTCGTTATCATATTCTATCTCGAAATCTTGCCTCTTGGAATTATACCCAAACAATTCTTTAGCAGAAACGTCCTTGCCCGCTGATATTTTTTGTTTTTCCTCGCCAATGAGTTCATCTTGAGATTCTGGAGATATAACATATAATCTGTTCTGTAAATTTGAACAGTTACTCTACAAGGTATATTATATTGAATTAAATTATTGAACCTCCTTCCGAGCACGTACTCCAATTATCTCACAACGTAAAACTCCACGAGTGCAAGTACCATTTAATGAGAAACAAAAAGTAACAGCACCATCCCTCAGAAATTTTGGGTGATAGTGGTGATGCTCAAGTGTTTACAGAGATCAACTCTAAACAAATTGAAGATGATCAATTTGGATCAGAAGAATCTTAAAATTTTCGGCACAGAAAAAAGAAAATCTTAGCAAAATTTCTATACTTGTGATTTTGTGCTGTTAGAATACCCCATTCGTGTTCTTATAATCCAGTGTCACCAATTATGTGATGGATTGTTCGATTGGAGGACTTGATTTTGGCGGATACTGGTTCGACGACATCTACAGACTTTTTTGGGTCAGAGTGTGTCTGGGTTGTAGATACGGGTGTAATGAACCGAAACAACTCGTAATCTATCAAATAAAAAAAAGATTTGTAACATATTTGAATTCAACTCAAATTCGATATTGTTGAATACGATTCAAATATTTTCGAGTTGGCTTGAAAAAACCAGCTCCCGAGAAAGCCAATATAACTTAGCCAAAAGTTCGAAATAGATGTAGAATATACTAATTAATCGAGAAATAAACCTTATATAACAGATAAGCTATTCACCTTCTACTTTAAAGGTCGACGTGCTTCTGCCAGCTTCTGATGGCATGTTACCGCAGCTAAAACCTCCAGTATGTCCAACCTCTGAGAGCAAAGAGTTCGGAAAGGTGGAATTACGATAGCCATGATTCATAATACAAAATATGTAATTCTGTATCTGTGATGTGACTTTCTGCTTTAGGATGGAGAGCAGCGCCATATATACTAATCGTTGTACCAGAAGGGGTGTTGCTTGAAGAAGAAAATCCTACTGCACCTTCTTTTCCTTGATTTTCTGACCTAATAACAAAAAAAAGAACACAAGTCAGATTATAATGGCAAAGAGAACAGGCCAGGCCTAAAAGAAAAGGAACAAAATGTTTGCCAAATATACTTGATGCTTGCTGAGAATCGGGACACCTCTTTACCATCAATATCTCCAGAAGTAGAAATTGCTGACAGCCATATTGAATAACTTAAATATGGAAGGAATTTTGTAAAAACAATATACAATAAAGTACATAACCTGGAGGAAAGAGTCACACGGGTTAACTGAGAAGGAATAGATAAGCCATGTCTCTCTCGAACAGATTACCATGTTAACAAACGAACACATAGGCAGGATATTTTATGAGTTCGTAGTTCTCCTATAGAAATTAAAGTTTATCTAGTTCCAGTTAGCAAAAGATTCGACAGAATGGGCTGACCTTTATTGTTATTGCTTTCACCGAGTTCTTGGAACATAGCTTGGAGCTCCTCTTTACTCTTTCCCATGACATAAGACATATCCTAGGAAATTCAGCATTAAACTATTGTTAAGGTTATATTTTATCGAATTGACCTTTTTGAAGTACGAATGAGTAGGGAAAATATACCATACCGGAAGAGGGAAGCATGGGGAGTTCATATACATCATGTTATAATGATCAATACATTGTGATTTACTTTTTGTTCCTACATGTTCTGCAACTTTACTCCAATCACTTAGTCCATAAATTTCAAGACCCTGCAAGATAAGCATATCTGGAAACAAACCTTCCCTCCTCAATAGCATACTGACCCATAAGTTTTTCAAGGAACTGAGTGATTACATAAAAATTTTGAAGTGTATACTGAGAAGTACAACCACCATAATAGGACTTCACGACTGAAGACATTATTACTATATGTTAGAATAACAGAGCAAGCTTCACCATTGTGCCTACGTTGGTTCCAGCATGGAGCTTAGTCAGCAAACTATAGTTAGTTAGTTAGTTAGAGGTTAGCAAATAAGGCTCAGTCGATCCATTGCTATAAAAGGAAGACATGACTTCATTGTAAAATTTGAGTACATAGATTTCTTCTCTCAATACATATATCCTCTTATCTGTGTGCTTGGTTCCCTTCGTGGAGATAGCCAACTCCATTGAAGCTTGCTTATACAGTTATACTATATGATACAATAATGACAAGTTGGAAACAATTGATCTGATTAAGCTGAACAAAAGTTTGATAATTTACTTGTGATTTAGCTGGAGAGATTTCATGCATTGTGATGACTACAGCTTGAAAGTAATTTGGCTCCCCGGAAATTTACTCATGGACGTCAGCCCTAATGGCTAACCATATATACCATGAGTTCCGTCTATTTCTCTCTATATCCTCTTCCTCCAATTCAAAACCACATTTAACCAAAATAAGAACTTAAATCACCAAAAAGATGCAAAATACCTCCAGAAGTTTCATTTCCTCATCAACGTTCCAGTCAGCACAGAAAAGGGGGAAAGCCAAGTTGTCCTGATGAGGAAAAATTAACAACACATCAAAAAGTGTTTAGTATCATGCACTAAGAATATCTTACGAGTGACAAAATAAGAGGGAATGCAAACACATGTAGATACAACAAAAGCAAATAAAAAACAGAAAATGCCCAAAATCTGTCTGTCACCACGACTAAAACTAAAAACTGTTTAATGCATATTAACGTCCCTGGGAAAGGGCAGAGAAGAATAAAACGAGTCAAATGAAAATATTAGCAATTACTGTTCTTGTATTGACAGGAAGTGAAGGACAGGCAAAAATTTGGAGGTTAACATATGTATTCATATATTTTCTCAAAAAGGATTCTACATCCACTAAACATACGTCAAGATTAAATTTCAACTTTGTGCTGACTTTGATTCATTCGCGATTTGGTAATAGCCAACTCTCTTATTCCTTCAAATTACTTGTACTAAATAAAATCTGTTGCATTTAGTTATCAAGACTAGTAAGCTCATTAGCCCTTATATGCTCATTTTCCTCGTATTTATGCGGAAGCTAAAACCCTTGCAAAAGCCTTAGCAAACTAGAGCTTTTGTGCCAGGAACCACATTACTTGTTTCACTCGAATTCCTACAGCATATATTCCTCTTAGTAATTAGTTAGATAGGATCGTTTCATTTTTACTAGGGATCCGTACCTATGATGAGATTGTTTTGTATTTCCTTTTTTTTCTTTTGGACCTAGGCTCCCATCTATACGACCATTTCCAAGCATTTTTTTTACTTGTTTGGGCAAAGAGCATCAATGTCTCACTGTCCAGCATGGGTCCACAAAATAATTAGAAATTAGAATTCTGTAAGGCAACTAACCATGACTCTATATGGATGATTATTCTTGTGAGGATGGACCTCTGCTCCAACTGAGAAGCATTCAACACAGAGGTCAAAATTACAACATATCGCACACTTGAGGTGAATCTTCCCCGAAATATCTTTATAGCAATATTTACAATTGTAGGACGCCTTCTTTACATCATCTATTCCTGTAACTTTTTCATATGAAAAATAATTATAACAATATAATATCAATCTTTTTCAGCCATGCACGGAGATATAAATCGATCCTCATGTTATGTTCTTACTAAAAGTCCCAGTCTCATTCAGAATATCGGAAATCCTTCTATGCTTTGGCTGCCTGGAATGCAACAGAAAGAAAACGTGTAAGTGTTGCGCACTGGTCTCAAATTTTATTTCAAGAACATAAAAATAAAATATATACAACATCAATCAATACGTCAATATATTTCTCAGTCAGTTCCAAGATCAAGTCCAAGATCTTTGCTCGTTCATCTGTTATTGACGCTACTATATCCTCCACCAATGAATCAATCATTTCTACACAGCCATTCCAAAGCTGAACTAGCTCAGAAAATCGAAACAAAGAGTAAGTAACTCAAAGTCGAATATCTTTGACAGTTGATCTCTATACAGATGCTATTTTTTCCTCCATCTTCAATCATCTCGTTCACACAAATTTCATCAAATACAATCCTGATAAAATAGAATTCGAAAACAATGAAACCACAACGAACCTCTGGCTCCTATCTCCGGCGGCACGTGAGTGACCCATTCAGCTGGAGCGAGCTGCGATTTACCACCAGTGATCCCAGGAACTACGATCTTAGGTTTCCAAATTTGTAGCAATGAGAGGCGAAAATACAGGAACAACGATGAATGGGCAGTTGCGTTTGCTTTTATAGTCCGTTGGTATCCGCACTGGGACTTAGAGCGCCAAATATAGTCAGTTAAAAAAATGGTGCAACAGTTTTCATAATTGCATTTGACACCTGAACTTTTAATATATTCATTATTCACCTTCAAAGATGGTCTGTTAAGAAATCATACACTTCCGCTCATCCTCTGCCGAATATTTGTGAACAAAATTAAGATTGAAACTAGGTGCAAACTTAATTGACTAATATGAAGAAAATTTTAAAACTTGAATTATACTCGAATGAGTTATATTCAAACTCGAGTTCGATTTGAAACACGACGGTTTTGATATTTTTTGTACACCTTGGGTTTGAATTAGTGATCAAGTTCTAATTTTGTTTGCTAATTTTGTTTGAAATATTGAAACATGTGTTAATGAAGGATGAAAAGTTAACATAAACTTCGGATGACTCAAAGGAATTTTAATTAGATAGAAGTAACCAACCGAGTCTCAATAATTAGGAAAACTCGTTCATTAAATTTGAAATTTGGTTTCCTTTCGATTTAGTCGATTCAATTTGGTTAAATCGAGTAATCAGATTTGTTATTTAAATAAAATTATTATCTTCCCAGTATGGGTTCCAATCTCATCGAATGTATAATCGTTAAAGAAAGCTATGCCATGCGAATTGGTGTAGAATTTTTCTAAAATATATACGCCTTTCATATGGCACACATCAAACTCATTCCTAGTTAAGGCCGAGTATTTTAATGCGTACACCAAATTCTTGAATTCATGTACACTCGTAAAGGAAGATACAAATGCATATACACTGATCAAATCAAAGTACCAAAAAGTGAGCAAAAATTACTCAATCCTCAGTCGTCACCACTAAGATCTCCCCATCGGACATTGTGCTTCGCGGCAAGATAATGTGCCCCCACAGGTCCTCTGCTTCCATATGGGTACAGTTCTGGAGAAATTTTCCGATGTTCCAGTTCCTTGAGCAATGGAGTGAAAAGGGCCCATGCAGCATCGAGCTCATCGCTTCTGATGAATAATCTTCGTTCTCCTGCTATAGCATCTAGCAGGAGTCTCTCGTAAGCATCTGGGATTTCCTTCAGGTACCTGTCGAATGAATTGAAATCGTAGGTATTCGAGTTGGTTAGTCTATAAAGCTCACGTTTCATCATATCTCATCAACTCGAACATTTGACTTTAACATGCACTGAAATTAATATCAGAAAGGGGAACGAAATGCCACAGAGCATAGACTTTTTATGTACCTGGATTTGTAGAGCAGGTTGAGATCACTGCGGTCTAGCCTCATTCCAAGACCAGGGACCTTGTTGTTGATTTTCACATATATGGCTTCATCCGGCTGTACACGAAGCACTAGCTCATTCGTGGCCTTATCCATATCCGTCCCAAAGTTCCGTTTATATAGGTTGCCAGGAACATGTCTGAACTGAACTCGAATCTCCGCTCTGCATTTTGTATTTTAACGTCTCAGTATGTCATGCGATTAAATAAACCAGAAATAGAAGTATAAAATACCTCTTAGTGTGGAGAGCTTTGCCTGCTTTCATTAAAAATGGGACACCATCCCAACGAGCATTGTTGATAAAAAGTGCTGCAGCGGCGAATGTTGGCGTAATGCTGTCTTTTGGCACTGTAGGGTCTTCTATATATCCAGGATACGACTTACCACCCTTGTTTTGTCCCTTGTATTGACCGATAATAACATCTTCAAGTTGCAATGGCCTCATTGATCGCAAAACTTTCACCTAAGTGCATTTAAACAGTAACATGAACGTTCACACGATAGTTTCTTGAAAATTCTAAGAAACGCAGAGCTGGTTTCAAAGATATGAACATGGTTGTTACCTTCTCATTCCGAATATCTTCAGCGTCCAAGCTGACAGGCGTCTCCATTGCAAATAATGCTAATATTTGCAATAGATGATTTTGCATTATATCGCGGATAATTCCATAATGGTCAAAGTATCTAGGAACACATCGACAGGGATTTATATCAAGGATTTGAGAAGAAACATTGAATAAATACTAGATGTTCGTCAATTAGTCTCACCCTCCTCGTCCCTCGGTTCCAAAATCTTCAGAGAATATAAACTGAACATTTCGGATGTAGTTTCTCGACCAAAGAGGCTCAAAAATAAGATTTGAAAAACGCAGCACAGACAGATTTTCAACCAACTCCTTCCCCAAATAATGATCGATTCTGGGTCAAAATCAAGCAACCACTTTCACGATCAAACAAATTTCACAGATCGTAAGACAAAGATACATATGCATACCGGAATATTTGATCTTCGTTCAAATACTGAATTAAACATCGTGTCAGCTCCCTCGATGACTCTGAGTCGCGACCGAACGGCTTTTCCACAATGACTCTTGTCCATCCGGACATTGAAGAGGACTTGGTACTGGCACATCGCACCACATCCACGAATATGTTTGGAGGTATGGACAAATAGAATAACCTGTTTGACAGTTTACCACCCTGAAAAGATTCATCTTATATCATAATCTTCAACATAAAATGGTTTAGGTATCAACAAGGAAAAGTATATGAACAAGATTTCGGAGGATATTTGAGCTATTAACAAGAAATCACAAGCATTGGCATACCGAAACCATCATGAATTTCGAATTTTATGTGATTGAATATACAAATCTCGTACCCCCAAAAGCATTAAATGGCCAACCTCATCCAAAATATATTCCATTCGAACCCATTGTTATGACCTAAATCTGTTAGGATGAAAAATTTGCTTGCAATGAGCTTTAATGGATACTGAGCTACTTGAACGAACAAAACACATAATGATGCAATTGAAAAACTTTGTCCATGCAGCCTCTAGAATCAACACAAGATTCATTCAGTACCTCTTTTTCACTAAGTTTGTGATGCAACCCCGAAAAATCTTCCTCTGAATTGTACTGACCCGAATGGTAAAAGCATCTCCTCAGAAATTGCTCCATTTTCTCGTCACAATTTTCTCTGCAAACCAAATTTCAATGAATTGCACCACAGAGTAAGAAATACACATTGGTGATTTAACATAACATGATTGGTCATCCAACGTGTACCTCCTATCAATTCTGCAAGTTAAAGTTGCACTAATCATCTTTCTTAGCTCCTCATCATTCATCTTAGTCCTAGAATAACCAAAAACAAAAAAATTCTGCAAAAAAGATAAAGACAGCTTAACATCATATCCAAATCCCGATTAAGAAACAAACTATCAATGTTTTACTTTAATATGTGCCAAAGCACTTCCTAAAACCAAACAAAGAAAGATGAAGCAATGAAGACAGAACCTCCGGTAGCCAATCCTCGTAATAAAGAGCAAATAGAGCTGGAAATATCTTCTTTTTGGCAAGATCCCCTGATGCACCAACAACAACAATACTAAGAGCAGAAGCCGAATGCTCTCCTCCAAATTCAGAAGTCTGTGTTTCTTCCGCAAGAGGATTTGCAGCTGAACCTTCTGCAATACCATTGAGTGGTTAAATTCCATATTAATCCATCAATTTTTTTACTAAAAAGGACACCATTTATGGAACAGAAAACAGATAATCCGATCATCCCCATTCATGAGACAGAGTTTTGCACTGATAACAAACATTGGGAAATAAGAAAATGTCATGAAAAAATCTCAGGTTGCATTTGGCTTTATGAAATTTGAATCACAAAATCCATTTTCATTTTAAGGAACTCAAATACATCTTCTAATTATTTACATTGTAATTGCCATAATACATGGGTCACAGTTGATTCAAGTGAATTCAATATTCTAAGGATTCTATCCATTGTGATTAGGATAATTATAATGTGAAAAAGTTCCGAGATGGATTTAGATTTCTTCTGTGTAAATACATTTAAATCCATGAATTCAAATGCTTCAACCAAGCACAACCTCCGGTTTTTTATCTAAAAAACTGTACGATCTTCAGAAAGATCACATGTTACTGGAATGATACTTTATATAGGCAGGTTCCAAAACAGTTGATTACTTCAGATAATCGTCATATATGGTTAAATTAATGTTCACAATTATCATGATGCATAAATGGCTAAACACAAGAATCCAATTCTCCCTGGTTGTCTATATTTTTCAGAACTAAAATTATGCCCTATCTACTTCACATCTACTTCATACAAATATTTTACAGAAGAAAATCCAAAAAATGAAAACATCATTAAAGGAGATAAAAAAGCAGAACAAAAAGACAAAGAAAACCACAAAAACAATATCACTACTGAAATACCATCTTGCACAGAGACCGCATTAAGAGGGCGGCCATTGGAGGACCTGAGCTGAAAATGATTTCTCTTCTGAAGTCTGAAGAATTTCTTGGGTACCCATTTGGGGAAATTGATTGTACTTTGCGATATTGAAAGATTGTTGGAGAAAGGCTCATTGTCGCTGATAGAAAATGAATGCGAACAGGGATTCAACAGCTTAGCAGCCATGCAGTACTGTACTGAGGATCAACGGAAGAAAAGAAGAGAGACGAAAAGAAAAGAAAACGCTCGAGATCACACACGAGAGGATGGAAGCTTTGGATTTACAATTAAGAATCAAGATATTTTGCTACGAAATGTTAAATTCTTCTTGGATAGCACTTTCAAATTGCAATCCGTTTATATGAGGCCACGAATTTTCCTTCTAATGTTTATCTTGACGTGGGACCAGTGGAGAGAGAATTCGACATTCTGCCGAATCTCAGATGAAAGGTTCTTTATTTATTTATTTATTGTACTTTTCAGGATTTTTAACAAAATATTGTTTTTGAAAGTGAATAATATAAAAACTTTACATGTTCCCTTTAAAAAAATTTTAAAGTGCCCTCTAAATGTGATGGCGGGTATATATTAATAAATCCCCACCTAATAGAGAAAAAAGGATAAATAAAGAAGAATAAAATGTTGTCCTACTCTACTAGATGTGAGGAAGTTATTTCAAAAATAAAATAACTAAATAAAAAAAATTCCCGGTATCCGGTAGGGGTAGGTATGACAACAGGGTGGGACGGAGCCGATTTTGCCATTATCATCACCGTCGCCGAATAATTCGGGGATCTCATCACCACGGGGATCGGTTCGGGGACGAAAATCCTCAACCGAACGGGATCGGTTCGGGGACGGAAATCCTCAACCGAACGGGATCGGTTCGGGAATGGAGCCGATTTTGTCATTACCATGCCCGTCCCCGAATGATATATTATTTTATATCGTTATATATATTATTTTGAAATTTTTTAGTCATACAAATACATTCAATAAGAATAGTAATATTTAATAATAGTAAGTTTATTTTTATATATATCTATACATTATCGGGACGTTCGGGATGTTCGGGGATGTGATACTATTATCATCCACATCTTCATTTGATTCGGGGATTTCAAAAAATCAACATACACGTCCCGTTTCGGATTTTCCCGCGGGACTCCAAACTTGCGGGCATAATGTCATCCCTAGACAGGGGATTTATTTTATCTCCACTTCCTTACTTTTTGAAAAAATACTAAAAATAAATAAAAGAATATGTGGATTATTTGTTTTGCTTTGTTCACGGGATTTTCATTTTCCATAATATTGAGAAGACGTTGCATGATTATACAGTGGGAACCTCACACCTTTTATAAAACATTACGTTATTGGAGACAAAACATTACGTTATGGAAGAGCGGGAATCACACATTTCTTTTATATATTTTTTCTCGCAACTATGCTAACCCATTTCTTTTTTTTAACAATAGATTCTGTAAATGAGTATCAAATGATGCAATTCTTGACAAATATTATTGAAACGAACCATATTCTAGAATTTTTTTATTTTTTTAACATATGCGAAAACATAAACCGAAAGTATGGCTCGTTCCCTTTTGAAACATTTCTAAATCATTTTTCTCAACAATACTTTAAACATAAATAAAGAAATATTTAAAAACGTCAAGACATCTGTACTGTTAAAAACCAACTGAGTAAAAATACTGGAACTGGACGTGTTTAAAACCATCATGCTAAAAATGCATCATAACAGAACTGAAACATAAAGGCGGTCAGGGGATACTGCTGCAGCAAGCGTTCAGAGGTCCTCACCGTCAGTCGAATGTACTCATCAGCAGGGTCATCACCTGCACCATTTAAACCTAGTGAGCCTAGAGCTTAGCGTGCTCTATCTTGTATCATAACAAAGTACATACTAATAAAATCGCATGCAAGCACATACTTATAATAAAATAACGTTAAAACATTAATGCGTGCATGATCTTAAAACATTGCTTCATACATTTCATATCATAACATAACATAACATATAACATATATAAGACATGACATAGCATAACATGAAAACGTATGAGTCGTGTCCTGAAGTGTGACCATAGTCGATTGATCAATCTATAAACCAACGTACGCGACGGTGTGGTTCACCCGACCTTATCTCTGGATCCCTATACGTCACACATCTATGATGCCACTTCACCATGATATCGACAAATGGATCCGTAAGCTCGTAATACATGAACAGAAGTTCAACGAGTCCGGTATCCCGCATCCCCCCATCATAAGTTATCACAAATCATTCAATCCCTCGGGTTTTGTCTTTTAAAAGAACATGCCTTTAACATTTCATGAAAAATTCATGATGCATGCATTTTAGAAAAATTATGCAAGTTTCAAAACTTAGCCCGTTAATGTATATTTAATCATTTTCTTTAAAATATTTACGTACATAGCATAATACATATATGATTAAATATACATTCACGGGTTTCTACATTTTCTACTTCGGTCAAGACTAATTCAGGAGCTCGACCCACTACTTCTAGACTAAACATCAATCTTAACTTACCCAGTGACTCGAATGTTCACCCTTTAAAATACTGACTAATTTTAATTCAACTTAAAATATTTACGTACATAGCATAATACATATATGATTAAATATACATTCACGGGTTTCTACAGTTTTCTACTTCGGTCAAGACTAATTCAGGAGCTCGACCCACTACTTCTAGACTAAACATCAATCTTAACTTACCCAGTGACTCGAATGTTCAACCCTTTAAAATACTGACTAATTTTAATTCAATTTTGACTTTAGAAATCAAAAGCTAATTTGAACTAATTCAAAATCAATTTTGACTAATTTAAAATCTATTTTGACTTTAAAATCAACTAAATCAATTTTGACTTTTAAAATGACAACTTAATCGATTTTGACTCAAATGGCAAATTTTGACCAAAAGACCGTTTTTGACCAAATTAAAATTCAAAAATCAATTGTGACTTAATTAAAAATCCAAATGCTCCAATTTTGACTTAAAAGCTTAAAATAAACATCAAACACAATAAAATTAAAAGTTTGACTCAATTAAAACATTTAACAATTTTCTTTAAAATTGAACATTTGACTTGAAATTAAAATAACATATCCATAACTAACATAACTTGGACCAACTTTAAAATATTTTGACTCGACACTCGACGAACCGACATGGTCCAGCCATGATAATTTAAAAATCACACATGCTAAAAATCATTTTCTAGGCATTAATTTGTCATGAAAATTACCAAAAATCTCATTAATCAAATAAAATCTAAAAAGGCTGGAAAACATCTTAAAATATGCTTAAAACATCAAGTGAATTCATCCAGAAACTTTGACAAACTCTAAGACTCGAAATCTTAATTTTCACAAAAATGACCCGACGAGGCTCATTTCGAGCGATAAAACGGTAAAAATAATTAAAAATTCATTTCTTAACCAAATCAATCCTATTTCGACCTACATCACCCTAACTCAATATAGTAGTCACTGGAACAAACAAAACTCAAAAACGATTCAGTACATGACCAACTCGACGCCTGCAAGCCTACTGCTCGCGTGCAGACTGCAACCAGGACATGTGCTAGTCATAAAATTCATAACTAATTCTTCCTCGACCAAATCTGTAACGCCCCAAAAATCCATAGGACCACATTTATGCATTCTATTAATCTTATGGGCCAATTGGCAATTTTGAATATTATATATCTGCTGAATTGTTGATTTCAGCAGGTAATGATGCGCTGCGGCTGGTACCAGCAGGTAACTCCAAAGAGCAATGCACAAGTTGGTTTGAAATTGATTGACAAATGTTTTAAGGAGGTAAAATGATTTCTTTTGAAAAGGGTTTGGTGTTTTACAAATTAAAATAATATGGAGGGAATTTTTATAACTTTTAGGAGTGTGTCATGCTTGATTTCACAAGTAGCTTGCCACTAATCCCTTTCATATAAATACTTGTTTCTAAAGTAAGATTTGTATCATTTGCAAAGAAAAGTTTTAAAGTGTTCTTCAAAGAAATTTCCAGAAGAAGTTGTGTGTTGCTCAAAAGGGAGGATTCTGCAGGAACTAGCCGTGGTTGCAAAGCTTCAAATCAAGGCACGTAAAAGCTGATATTTTTCTACACCATTTGAAGCATATATTGTGTTTTAATGGATCTGCTTGTCTGTTTATTGTTGACATATTTAAAGTTCATGTTGAAATGATTTAGACATGAAAAGGAAAGAAAGATGGGTTCAAAAATGATGTTTTTGATGTTTATGATGCTTCCAGTATGATTTCCATAAAGTTATGATGTTTTAAATATACTGAGGGTTCGAATTAAATTCCAGAAATGTTATGAATGTTCTTCTCGAAATAGCAGTAATATTAGAATTTGATAACTATGAAATCGGTAGCTGTTGGTTGAATCATTGGTATGGTTTGATAGGCAGCAGCTGATGACATTGTTATTGTTCTGATATCACAAATGTCGAGTTATGTCCCAGCAGCTGTTTCTACTTGTTAAGATTCAGCAGCTGCATTGATATAATGTTTATGAATGTTTTCCTCTCTGTGGTAATATCAGGATTTGATGATTTGTGTAATCAGCAGTGATAGTTAGATCAGTATAAAGTCTGGTTTAATAGGCAACGACTGGTAGCGCGATCTATGTCCCAGCAGCTGTTTCTACTTGTTAAGATTCAGCAGCTGCATTGATATAATGTTTATGAATGTTTTCCTCTCTGTGGTAATATCAGGATTTGATGATTTGTGTAATCAGCAGTGCCAGTTAGATCAGTATAAAGTCTGGTTTAATAGGCAACGGCTGGTAGCGCGATCGTTGTTTTGATGTTACAAGCGTTTTTCATAAAAATTCAGCAGATGCACTGTTCATCAGCAGATGCATTCTATAGTGATAATTCAGCAGTTG
>KQ989535.1:0-11600 GCA_001598015.1 Dorcoceras hygrometricum | reverse complement strand
CCCAAAATCCATAGGACCACATTTATGCATTTTATTGATCACATGGGCCAAATTGGCAATTTTAAATGTTATGTATTTGCTGATTTATTGATGTTAGAAAGTAGGATGCGCTGCGGCTGGTACCAGCAGACGACTCCAAAGAGTGATGCACGAGCTGGTTCTAAATCGATCGAAAAAAAAGAGTGACGTCATCCACCTGAGCGTCATCATCACTACCTGCTCTAGACTCCTCCTCAGAACGTCTAGTCCTCCTACCTCTTCCTCGTCTCGGCGGCATCTAATCAAGCCTAGAGGTAAGATCTCACAGCAGATATAACAGTAAGACAGATAATAGATCACATAGGTCACAGAGGCAATTAAAATCAAATCAAAACTCTGTGCCTAGACTCGAGTATGATCAAAAGAAATCGAGCTTATCCCAGTTTAAGCTCTGATACCAAAAATGTCAGGCCCCGTGCTAATTACTAACAATTAACACATAATAAGCGCATAATCACGGAAGCTTAAAATTAGGGCTTAAAAATTTTTCAGAATAATATGGGCCTGGACTTCAATTCATACATTCAAAATAGCGATAACAAAATACGAGTTGACTCCAATTCCAACACAACAAGTATCAATCATAAATATAAATCCCTGATACATGATAACACGGGGCATCCCCCAGTTCAATACATATCATATATAGACTGGGACTCAAGGACGCGGGGATCGACCAGCTGAACTTCCACTCGGTCCAGCTTGGTTACCTGAAACTCCTGCAAATGGGTAACACAGACCCAAACAACAAAAGCAGGAAAAACAAGTACGAGGTCAAGCCTCAGTACGAAGAGCTATCAAAGCAGAAAACATGCAACAAGCTATAATCAATGCTATGAATGCATGAGGGCTATCAAAAAGTCGGATAGCTAGACCAGTATATCAACTGGCAACTCAAATCAAGCCTCTATACCACGCACAGCCAATCAGCCGGTGGAAATCATCGGTCCGTGATCATCGGGGCCCGTCAGCCCATCACAGCTCGGTGGTAGACACTCGAATCCGGTAGTCACCACTCCGACGATAGCGTTGGACTTTTCGGGCACGACTCAAAGTCGGCCAGTCACAACGTGGCACCCAATCAGGTAATCAAATCAATCTGTCAAAGGCTCAAGATGTATGCAATGAATGTCATTCAATAATCAATGCGCAATGCATACAATTCATTTCATGAAACAGAATATAGAACTCAATCAATTCCACAAACTGTAACACGTATAAACACAGAATTCACATCAGCAAATCCATAACATCGATCACAACCATGTTCACGCCTAAACTGCTAAGAGTTGCTCAATTCGTACCTCAATTCCTCAATTTACCTAACAGATTTCCTCCTGGCTCAAATCACGCAGCAGGTCACTTCCTGGAAGCTGAAATCTGTTACAACACAGCTAATATCTTAGCTAAATTCTTAATCATCAACACGTTAAACCTACTGCCAGAAGTTACTCCAAATTCTACACTTCCACGAAGGCAATAACTACTAAAACCGAGCTCAACTACAAGAATTGCTCACCCAAACAGCTCACGCTAGCAGCAGAACGCTCGCACAGGCTTTCCTCAAAAGCTTCGAAGTCCAACAGCTTCGCGTTTCCACTTCCAGCGCAAATCAACTACTCAAATGGGTAGCAATTTTGAACAGTAGTTCGACGAGGGTTTGGGGAAGAAGAGATAAGAAATATCTGGCTCAAAATAATTCTAAGTGTCGATCAACACTTCTATAAATACCTCTTCAACCTCGCTTGCTGATTCACCAAGATCTATCGAAGAAATCAGCAGAAGTCTATCAGCAGCAAATTCTCTCTTTTCCCTTCGTAAAATCAGCAGCAACAACCAACAAAACAATCGCTCAAAACATTCCAAAACGACACCGTTCCAACTAAATAAAACGACGCCGTACCAAACACCAGCTGACAACAGCTCTCGCAAGCCAAAAACCAAGAGCTGATAACAGCTCTCTCTTCAAAACAATGCACCTGCTGATCGCGTAAAATCTCTCAAAACGACGACGCATCTACTAATCCAAACGACGTCATTTTACATACGTATTTGCGCGCCTGCTGATCAGCAGTAACCAACGCAACTCAAACTACTACCAGCAGCAAGTAATACGTCACGCCTACGTCATCATATCTATCGACAGCTCTTACGACTAATTCTCACACCATCTGCTGATCTCTTTTCACAAGCGCATCTGCTGAATCTAATAGTCAACGCTCCAAAATGTTGACTAACACGTGTCACTTCCTCGCTCAATCTCACGCTACGCGCGATGTCTGCCAGCAGCAACTTCAAATTCGAAACCTAAAACCAGCAGCTCACATTGCGTCACGCTGACGTCACCTCTGCTGATTCAAAAATCCACCAGCAGGAGCTACAGTAACTTTGACCAGCGTTGACTTCACCAAATTTTGATAATTCTCATTTCCTAACCAAGCGCTGCGACTGAAATTTCAGCAGGGATCATACTCTCTACGTAATTCCCTCGAATAATCGTGATTAATCCCAAATCAAACCAATTAATCACTAATCTAACTTCTCAATCCTCACAGTATATCAGCCATCCTTTAAGCACTCCACCACCTCAACTATTTGAGAACTGAGGGTGGCTACTTTTGCTGCAAGTTCTTGCTTGGTGCCACGAATTTCAACGATCAGGTCAGATCAGAGTGAATTTTGAGTTTGTCGAACAACTTTATCTTGGTATCTCATTGCTTGTAGTATAGTGTCCTTCTTCTTAGCCATTTGATCTTTAAAACTCTATAAATCAGCTTACGAAGCTAACTGATCTACTTGCAGATTGCTTACTCTCTTGATGACTTGATCTAAGGGTTGAATTTTATTTATTAGCTTGAACAGTAGGCTCTGTCGAGGATTCTAGTATAACACGAATCATTGATAGAAATTGTTGGATCGAGCGCCTGCCGCTTTACCAAAATCTATAGCTGGTGGTAACGATGCAACTCCAATATTTTAAACCGTATAGCAACACAAGCACCACGGTTCGGTCGCTCTACCTAGCAGGTGCAATTATTGCACTCCAACAATCTCCTTCCCAATAATTGCACTCATTGCCATCAATGAAAATCGAACCAGTGACATTGGTTCTGATACCAATTGTTTGATCGAGCGCTTGCCGCTTTACCAAAAGTTATAGCTGGTGGTAACGGTGCAACTCCAATCTTTTAAACCGTATAGCAACACAAGCGCCACGGTTCGATCGCTCTACCTAGCAGGGGCAATTATTGCACTCCAACAGAAATAGTTTATTCCTCTGATCTGGACCTTGGTGAGTCCTGACCTTGTTCAGCAGACAATGTGAGCTGCAATGGCAGCTAGTTCCGAAAAGTCTAAGGATCGTATTACGTTTTCTATATATATGACTTCCTGCTCTGTCTTTGAATTTTGAGCTTGAAGCTTCTGTACTTTTTCATATACAAAGAGTATTTCTTTACTCTCAGGAGCAAGGAATATGTTGTTCCTCTTTATTCTGTGTTGTATCTCCTTTATTTGAAGTATATATAATTGTACACTTAGGAGCCGGTTGATCCATTGGTTCAAACAACGTAACTACCTCCTCAAAATTGTAAGAACACCTACTTTCCTCAAAATTTATTTCAGGGAAAGATTCACCTAAGCTGGAGGCAGCTTGCACCTTGTTTGGACTTGTAGAACTTGGAGCCTGATGTTCCTCTGTACAAGATTGAGCCTGATACTCAACTGTCTTCACCGGAGCCGGTTGCTTCTCCGTACAAGCTTAAATTTCAAACTTTCATAAACAAATATATTATCTCTTACTTGTTCACTTATTATTTTTTAGTTCACCGATAGATCAACCTATTTTTTCGTATATTTATTGTAACTTGAGATATCAGCATGGACTGAGATCCGGAAATAATTGATAACTCAGCTGGTATTAAAATCAGTATTTTCAAATAAATTTTGGGTAATACTCTCTAAATACTCCCTATGCAGCATTTGAAGCACCTAATGTTTTGAGAGAAAATTCGTTGCAAAAATCTTGATAATTGTGCTATGAGATTGAGAATATACAGTTCTTCTTCCGTTGTTCATATAACAATGATGGAGGTGTATAATGTCATCTAATCTTGGGGCAAGGGGCGGAGACGCGGGGTCATAATATTTAATTTGGAGGCGACTGAGTGTCTGAGTGGTTGAAACGGGTGGGGGTTGGAGTTAGACTGGTTATGCACAACTAAGGTCGTATGGTAATTCCTTATCACTCACTTTATTATTAAGCATAGTATTATTCCTTCTGTCTCTCTTCTAAAAGTCTTCAGAAATATAAGAAAGTGTTTGGAATATAAAAATTTATAAGTCAATTTCCCTATTCACCTTATTAAATGAAAATTATTGAAAAAGACAATAAGCCTAAATAAATATGATGGATTAAGTTTATTTTATTATGAGATGCGTGGAGTATATTTTATTATTTTTATATCAGACAAGAATTTAAATTTTCGACATGAGTTCCGCTAAACCCAGCACACAAGAATATATAAATCTGACGAGTTGGTAAAATTTAGGATGGTGTAAGAGTATCTTCTCCGACTTCACGGGTTCGATTATCGTGTGAAGCATATTTTTCACTGAAATATTGTGAGGGTATGCTCTGAGAGTTAGTCTGTTATATAAGTCATCTCACCCGGATCCCTGCCTACTCATGCATATCACTCGATTGAAAACTTGTATGGGTCAAGGAGCCTATGACTTATGTAAGGGTTAGCCGGTTTGTAAGCTAACCTTTTAAAAAAAACGAGAATATATAAATCTAATCTTTTAAAAATTTGAAATAAAAACTAAATATAAAACTATATATAATAATTAACCTTCCTTTGTATCAAAGGTACAGTCTAGTATTACAAATTCTCACCGAATTCCCACTACACATTGACTAGAGGACACCAACATTACACAAGCAAGACTTCTCTTCGCGGGACTTGGACAAGGTCACATGTATAAATTCCAAGAATCTTCGTAGAACACATCAATGCAATTTCTCGTAATTTATGGTGGACTTTGTTACTGTATGAATCTGACTTCAAGTAAATCACAATGATCAATCCCTATCAATCAAATTAATTTTTTAACATTTTCAATTAATTAGACTTGTCCCCATAAAATTTAAGTTCAGAAAGATTATGAGAAAGAATTGTGAAGGCCCCCCCCCTTCTACATGAGTTGTATTTATAGCAAAATAAGACAGTACAATATTAGTCGGTCCCAACCCTAGAATTTTCCGTCGCTTAATTACGTTAGATAATGAAAGATCAAGTGCACGATTATCAGAACTCATTGGTAACAGCAGATATAAATGACCAAAATTTTGAAAACATTTTTTAACTAAATTTGGTGCCAAAAGTAATATATAAGGACATTGTATAATAAATTTTAGTTTCCAAATTCTAATAAATTACCAAATTTGGTGAAAAGCTAAGCTCATCTTAACATACTTTCAAAATAATCACATCAGAACATTTATTCATATACTCGACTAAATTTCCCTAAGGGACATACGCAGGTTGATAAGACTTGGGGTGACGTGAGATTTTTTTCTTCGATTTCACGGGTTCGATTTTCGTGTGGAGCATATTTTCCACTGAAATATTGTGGGATATGCTCTAGATGTCAGCCTGTTATATAAGTCATCTGTCTCAGGTCTCTGCCTACCCATGCATATCCATCGATTTAAAACCTACATAGACCAACCTTTCTTTAGAAAAAATACTCTGAGTACATTTATTGGAACAAATTAACTCCGAATTTCGGGAGAGATCAGAAGCCTTTCACCGTAAGCAACAATTAATAAATCAAGCATATGATCCATTCAAGAACAAAATTACAATAATTCAAAAGATTTTTGATAAAACATAATTTCTTAAGAAATACTACCTAAGAATCTTTGCAACAAACAATATATTAGACTGTAATAAGATCATATATCAAACATATGATGTTTTGCTTACTTCTTTACGTTTTACACAACCTAAAATATCTATCACAACCAAAAACAAATCAACCACACATTATTATATATCAAATTCTAACAATTTTAACGCAAGAATCATAAAGTGAAAATTATATAATATTTACTTACAAATATAGTTAACAGTAGTCAACTGGGAAATTGCATACCCTGTCCTATGAATCTCGAGACTGCTAATAATCCCATAAAAAATATATCAAAATTAATTTCTCTTTATTTTCAAAGTTGAAGCTCAAGATGTACGTAATCAAGTCTTCTTGATTTCTTGTTTCACTTTCTTGATGAATTCCTCACATTTCTTGTTCAATTCATCTGCACTCAGCACCTCGATCTCTTGTCTTCCGCCTCCTCCTCCTTCTTCCCCGCATTCTTCAGTCTGATCCGGACCCGTGAAGTCTTTTTTTTCTGCAACAAAACCAGTACCATTTTTGCTTCCTTCGTCTTCATGAATCTGCGTCTCTTTTACCTCAGCAATCTCATGAAACTTGGGTTCCTCTTCTTTCTTCTGCTGAATGATATGAGCAAGATCAACAGGGATTTTGGCCGGAGATTTTCTTACCAAACCAGAAGATTGTATGATCAAAACTAAGATTCCATTAAACAGAAGGAATATGTAGTTTCTTTCGGATTCGAAGGTGAAGAATTTGATGGAAAGATTTGGTGCAAACCGATGGAAATGGTGAAGGAAGACTGGGACTAATGAAGACTGAGAAAACAAGAAAGAGAAGAGTGATACAGACAGTAGGATTTGTGTAAATTTCTTTAGAAACTTGAATTTGCCAGAATTCATTTTTTTCTTGATCTCGCGTACATATTTTGGGAAGCCATTGTGTATACAATATATAATTTTGAGGATGAGGAAATCAACTGTCAGCAGTATGTGTTAGTTGGAATTTAGAAAGGACTCGCGGAGACTTCAGAGCACTTTTCGTAAGGTGGATTTATCAATATATTAACTTATTATTGTGGAATAATTAATAAAATTAGATGGTTAGTATTAGTTGTTAGTTGTTGGATGTCTAAATATTAAATGAAGTGATTTAGACCATTTTATTATTTTAATCATTTCATTTGCCTATAAATAGGCTTATAATCTTCATTTGAAAAACACACAAAAATATACAAATTCTCTCTCAATTCTATTCTATATAAATTAAGGAAATTATAGAGAAATAATAATTTCCTATTAATATATAATTAAGAGTTCATTTGGAGTAATCAAGGAGGGTTATTGCTAATCAAGGAGGGTTATTGCAAAGGTAATTATAATGTCTCTTTTAATTTATAACACGTTATCAGCACGATCACTCGATTTATTTTTTTTATTTCATTGTATAATGTCATGTTATTATATAAAAGGAGTCTATGACACCTCATTATAATAACGTGATATGAATTACAAAATTATATTGTTCATCACGTTATATAAGATAAATAAGTAAATATTATGTTAATGTGAAATAAATATGTAATAATTTGATTAATACGAGATAAATAATACTTTGACCGAGCATATTGTGGCGTCCTGATCCACCGATTTACAAAATCATCTCGAAAGTATGAGGGAAAAGCGTACAACTTTTTCAATTTGTAGAAATATCGAAGAAACATATGATTCAGGGGTGGTTGTGAGATAAAAGAAATGATTCAGCTCATACATAGACAAACAGATCAGTGATGACAATGCTAAGAACTTATGATAATTACGTAAACTGGTCTCACACGAATTGGGAAACAATAATTGTAATAAGGTCGTTTGGACGTTCAGCAAATAAGTCGCGGGCTATAACAACTTAGAGTAAATCAGATCGCAAAACAGCTTACGGGCTGTAACAGCTCAGAATGAAACAGATTGGAGCACGAAACTAACATAGAAATCTTTCAATACAAATAGTTTGAAATCAGTTTAGAAACAATTTGAACAGGAATGATCTGATACAACTTTGTTTACAAAAGAGATGCAGCAAGTAGTAGCATGAAAACGCTGGCCCGTCGATAAACACACTTCCCCGTCTGTTCCAACTCACGTAGCGCGGCTCTCAAGGAACATCCTCACCTGCAATCATGAAAGCTAGTGAGCCTAGATGTTCAGCAGGTAAATCTGATAATAGCAAAAGCTCCACACCGATTAAACATAAGATTTAACATAAAGGAAGTAAACATTAATCATAAACTTTCTTAAATTTACGGTTATAAAACAATCCATTTATTTTTCTGTATGAGATGTGGCACATAAGCTCTCTTTAGGTCGGATCGCTTAATCAAGCTCATCTAATATCAAATCTATGGGGAATAAATCCCAAATCGTACTATGTGAAGGGGTATATAGGTTCGTCAACCCATAATCCTTGTCCTTCCTGTTCGAAGGGGCACACTGGTTCGTCAGCCAACGTCCTCACACTTCCTATGATGACTGTCTGTTATCTTTGTCACATGTCATGAAACTTTGAAATGACTTCCTTTAAACTTTATGAAATATGACAGGAAAACTTCTGTCATTCCTCCTTCGTAACCTTGCCATATATCATTAGAACATTGTACTATCAGATCGCACATAAGCGTTTCGTTTTTGTTAAAAGACTCCATTTTTATTTGAAAAGACTGCTGGGTGTACGACGGAACACAGTTCTCGAAATTCTTAAATCAACTCAGGATAGAAAACAGATCACGGCTTAGATCAGCTCTAGATAGAAAACATATCATAAGCGTAAAACAAATCTGGGTGAGAAATCAGATCGTGAGCGTAATATAACTCTGGGTGAGAAATCAGATCGTGAGCGTAAAACAACTCTAGGTGAGAAACCAGGTCGCGAGCGTAAAACTGTTCAGAGAAGAAAATAGATCGCGACTGGTTGGTCAACTCAGATTAGGGAAAGTCAACACAACTTAGAATAGTTGGGAAAACTTATGAAAGTCAACCAAGGTCAACTCATCTTAGGGTAATCAGACCAGAACGCGAGCTTAGAGCAGCTCGGAGGGAAAATCAGATCGCCCGCATAAAGTATACCACGCGCATGGAACAGATCAAAAATGGAAAAGGAAAGAAACAGTCAACTCATATTAGGATAGCGATGTCAGCTCGCAGATTCAACCAGCTGGGGAAAAAGATCAGATCACGAACAACTCGTTAACTCAGGATCAGCTCGATAAAATAAGCCTACCGCATATATAAATACAATCATTTGGGGATCAAACTACGAACAAAAATAATCGAACGAATCGTAAGAGGTTAGAATGAAACATGATACTTACAACAGATTGGGGAAGTTCGAACCGATTAGCTAAGATTATAAGCTCAGAACAAGGTTCCAACTAGACCAGCTTAACCTATCATATCAAAACATCATCCTTAGCCATCCAGCACGAGTCCTGAAAACATCTTGGAGAAGTTCGAACAGATTAGCTAAGCTCATATCAGAACAGAGTTCCAACTAGACCAGCTTTTTCTATCAGCTCAGAACCTCATCCTTAGCCATCCAGCACGAGTACTGAAAACATCTTGGAGAAGTTCGAACAGATTAGCTAAGCTCATATCAGAACAGAGTTCCAACTAGACCAGCTTTTTCTATCAGCTCAGAACCTCATCCTTAGCCATCCAGCACGAGTACTGAAAACATCTTGGAGAAGTTCGAACAGATTAGCTAAGCTCATATCAGAACAGAGTTCCAACTAGACCAGCTTTTTCTATCAGCTCAGAACCTCATCCTTAGCCATCCAGCACGAGTACTGAAAACATCTTGGAGAAGTTCGAACAGATTAGCTAAGCTCATATCAGAACAGAGTTCCAACTAGACCAGCTTTTTCTATCAGCTCAGAACCTCATCCTTAGCCATCCAGCACGAGTACTGAAAACATCTTGGAGAAGTTCGAACAGATTAGCTAAGCTCATATCAGAACAGAGTTCCAACTAGACCAGCTTTTTCTATCAGCTCAGAACCTCATCCTTAGCCATCCAGCACGAGTACTGAAAACATCTTGGAGAAGTTCGAACAGATTAGCTAAGCTCATATCAGAACAGAGTTCCAACTAGACCAGCTTTTTCTATCAGCTCAGAACCTCATCCTTAGCCATCCAGCACGAGTACTGAAAACATGTGAAATGATTTCTTTTGGAAAAGGTTTGGTGTTTTACAAATTAAAATGATATGAAGGGAATTTTACTAAACTTTAGAAGTGTGTCATGCTTGATTTCACAAGTAGCTTGCCACTAATCCCTTTCATATAAAAACCTGTTTTCAAAGTAAGATTTTCATCATTTGCCAAAGAAAAGTCTTAAAGTGTTCTTCAAAATAATTCCAGAAGAGTTCGTGCGTTGCTCAAGGGGAGGATTTCTGCAGGAACTAGCTGTTGTCGCAAAGCTTTGTTTAAGGCAAGTAAAAGCTGATCCTTTGCTACACCATTTAAAGCATATATTGTTTTTCTTATGGATCTGCTTGCCTGTATGTTTAAGATATGTTTAAAGTTCATGTTTGAAATGATTTAGACATGAAAAGGAAAGAAATATGGGTTCGAAAATGATGTTTTAAATGTACTGAGGATTCGAATTCATTTCCAGAAATGTTATGAATGTTCTTCTCGCAGTAGCTGTAATATTAGAATTTGATAACTGTGTAATCGGTAGTTGCTGGTTGAATCATTATAAAGTATGGTTTGATAGGCAACGGCTGATGGCATAGTTGTTGTTTTGATGTTACAAATGTCGAGTTATGTTTCAGCAGCTGTATCTCCTAGTTAAGATTCAGCAGCTGCATTGTTATAATGATTACGAATGACATAGTGATGTTCTGAGTATGCAGATGAATAGTGACCTGATGATCTATCGAACTACCCTCGTTCGGACTTTCCAAGTGGTTATCATTTGTCGAGTGAATTAAGTCCGAGGTCTTGGTTGTACAGATTAGTTCTTATTACTAGAAACGTCATTGAGACTCTACATGATAGGTGCCTCACTTTGACCCGTTTACCGACTCAATTGGGTGATCAGGTGGCGGGGTTGGGTGGGGTCCCAATGCACGTAAGAATCCATGCTTTGTTGTTGAAGATTCACCGCTCGCCCTTGTGCGTGGATATCCTATGCTATCTGAAGAGATAATAGCGTGATAAATCTCTGGCCAGAGTACTAGATATGTTTTAGGTAAATGAGTTTACCTAGTAACACATGCGATGTCACTATTTGATCTCCCAGATGTATTCATGGTTATTGGATCTCTAGCGACTCACGATTTACCAATGGTCGTTGATCTGATCGGGATATTTGAGTTGAAAGAACCGTACTGTATGCTAACCATGACCGGCTGTTTCTTGTAGGCACTATCAGTGATACCTAGGGGATCATGGGGCGATGTTGCTAGACGCTTTACCATGATCCGATGGGTAAGTCCAAAAATATAACGCCCCAAAATCCATAGGACCACATTTATACATTTTATTGATTTCATGGGCCAAATTGGCAATTTTAATGTTATGTATGTGCTGATTTAGTGATATTAGCAAGTAAGATGCGCTGCGGCTGGAACCAGCAGACGACTCCAACGAGCGATGCACGAGCTGGA
>KQ989534.1:75350-96967 GCA_001598015.1 Dorcoceras hygrometricum | reverse complement strand
AAAATCAGTCGAAGTGAACAGTTGCATTGAACAGAAAAATCAGATGTTGTGCAAAGGAAAAGATGCAAACAGAAATGTTAACCAGTCGAAGAACAAGGAACAAATTAAAGCAACAAGCTGCTGGAACGAAAAAGGCAAAATCACAAGATGACAAAAAGCCTACAAAAGAAAAGGACACAAGGACAACTCACTGTCGGTAATTTAAGGAACACATTTCAACAGAAGAAAACTTGTGTCTAACGGGAAGAAATTCAAACAGCCATATATATACAAGAAGCACTGTTGAAGAAAGGGGATTTTGACAGAGTGCAAAATACAGAGGGAAGAAAACTGGATACGAAGCAGTAGACCGCCATTAGAGAGGAGCGCATAACGAGTGTCTACTGCTGAGTCTCAATCAGCTATTGAAGAGAAATTTCCCAGTGTGCGAGATTTATTATTTTGAGAGTTGAGCTATACACTGTAAAATCTCACACACACAGATTCACTCGCATATTTGAGAGATGTGCGAAATTGATTAGCGAGTGAATCACAAATAAAAATCAGATCCCGTCCAAGCACGAAGACGTTAAACTCTGTGTATGTAGTTAGTCACACAGTTGCGGCTGGTGTGCATTTGTGCTGATAATAGTTCATCTGGAGAGAGGCTCGGTGACTCATTAGTCTTTGAACAGAGACGTAAAACAAGTTCTTGTTTAGTGGAACCTTCCGAGGAGGAAGAAGGGAAGATGTAGGAGATTGAGCTCCGAACTTCCAGAAACAAATACTGAGTAATCTCTTTATGATTTACAGCATTTACCTTTAGCATATTTACACGCATACTCATTTATCTTAGCACGCATTAGGAATCAGATTTAATATGTGGAGTTGCTTTTGATTGTATGAAATCTGATTATGCCTTATATGCATATGCAATTAATTATCATGTTTACAGCTAACATATTTGTACAGCATATCAAGATTTCACATATGTTCAGTCATGCACCTTATGTTTTATGAAATCTGAATGCATAGTATTATTTACATTATTTATTAGTTCCGCATAAGCCTTTATCTTAGCACGCATACATTTCAGATTGCACACTTGCACAGTCAAACTGATTTATGTTGAACCGAAATATGTTTGCATTAGTTTTAAACATAGGATTCAGTTCTGGTGTTTTCCGCATGATTTTATTTCATCAGGTCCACGACCGGAATCAAGACGCCTTCGTCAGCCTGCACTAGAAGGCCTGGCGAATTTAGCATGGACGGAAACACCTCAGCGCGGTGGCCGCAACAAGTCCGGCGAAGGGGCGGCGGCGCGTGGCCGACATGCGGTGGCGGGTGGGGAGGCGCGGCCGAGGGAGAGGAGAAGAGGTGGGGGGCGGCCAAGTTCAAGTGTGGAGGCTAGGGTTTGTATGTTAATTGTAAATTAGCAGCGTTCTCTTTGCATTTATTTCATTTATTTCCTATTTTTGGGACCATCAAGTGGTATCAGAGCGGGTTGTTCTTGAACGAGCACTTATTTTAAAACGCATGTGCTATGTTTTTAAAATGTTTTAAATGTTTTTGAGAAGCTTATATTATGAAGGCAAGGTGAAAATGATTTTTTTTGGTTTTTCTTGATGAACTGTCACGTAATGCGCGAGTTCCGTGCGGATGCCAAGATCCTATTTCGGTTGGGCTATGAGCTCACCTGGAGCGAGGCTCGGTGACTCATTTTAGCACATGAGACGAAATAGAAGAAATGAAAATCTGAGTTTTAGCTGTCACATTTTCTTTCTGGTCCTTCATATGTGAGTGACTCAGTAGCACATGTTCTTATTTGAAACAATATCTAAAGTGCTCTGAAAATTTTTCAAACTTTCTGTTATGCGGAATTTCAGTTGGTGCTTCATTTTTTAAAAATGATTTGAGCTTATATTATAATAGATAGGGAGAGTTATTATTATTCTCTCGTCTGCATATTATAAGCTAAAGCAGAAGCACACTTTCAACTCTTTCAAAATCATAGCATATTGTTGCATTTGGTTCTTCCCACAAATCTGTTTTTGTTTTTCAAATCTATATATTCCTGCTGTCACGATTTTTGGTGTGGCAGTGTAGGGAGAGCTTTATTTAAATTTACTGGGAAGACCAGATTTCTACCCCTTTTTGATTCCCACAAAAAGGGAGAGAATTGTTAGATCATGCATTTATTATTTAAGGTTTTGTGTAAATCAAAAAGGGAGAAATTGATGGATCTGTGTAAACAGATCCAGATGGAGTTTTGAATTACACAAAACCTCTTACTGTGGTTCTATCGTTTCTATGTAGTGTACAGATATAACAAGAGTAGGAATCTGTATGAAGAGACGAAGAAAAGAAGTTAAATCAGTGACTGGAGAAGGCTGAGTCAATTACAGAATGTCGACAGAAAGTGAAGAAGTCTGAATTGTGTTTTGAACAGGAAAAATCTGTTTTGGAATAAATTAGAATGAAATTCTGATGAGAAAAGAAATTGAGGAATATCAGTCGCTGTGAAAAGGAAGTGAAACACTGATGGTGGCTTGAAATCTGGAAGATGTATTACTAGCAAAAGAGTAACTCAGTCGAAGAAAAGAGAGGTTGTTTCAGTTGTACAGTAGAAGTATGGAACGCCAAAGAAAGGAAATGAAATCTGGTAAATATAATAGGAGTGTACAGTTGAAGTCTGGAAGAAGATAATAAACAGACGTATCTGATTTAGCAAGTGGATGGAAGAAATCTGTTATAGGTTGATGTTAACAGTAAGGCAAAGTCTGAAGAACAAGAAAATGATCGAACAGTAAGTTGATGATCGAACAGCAAAATCTGTGATTTGGAGAGAAATCTGGATTCACAGACGTGAGGTGAATTGGAGAGTATATTGATAACAGTAGAAATCTGTTTTAAAAGATGTATCGCCTATAAGAAGAAACAGATTTCAGAAGTGAAGAGATAAAAGACAGGTGAAATCTGGAAGAATTGAAAGAAGTGAATCAACAGAGGATGATCGCACAGAGAAGTAAAACCAGACGTTGTTGAAATGAAGTCGGGAACAATCAGTTGTGGAAGTCTGAAGAATTCCATACGCAGCAGTCACTAAGGAAAATAAATCAGACGTAGCGAAGACTGGAACCAGATGTTGTGCCAAAGAGCATAGAAAAACCAGATGATGGTAGATTAGAAAAACCAGATGCTGGTAGATTAGAAAAACCAAATGCTGGTAGATTAGATAAACCAAACGCAATGCAAAGAAGTTGAAGGAAAGAACCAGACGCAGCAGCAGTTGAATATAAACCAGTCGCTGCAATGAAAAGAAAAACCAGATGCAAAGAGTAAAACCAGACGTTGAATTGCACAAATTACCAGACGTTGGATTGCAAAGGATAAATTAACCAGACGTTGGAGTGTTTATTGATGTATAGCGTAAACTACGTCGTTTTGATAAGTTTAAACTACAGCGTTTGGGTTAACGCTAAAAATCAGACGGTGGATTTTGAAAGGAAACCAGTCGTTGCACTCTCAAGCATATTCCAGTCGCAACATGTTATTCAAAGATGAAGAAATTTCAGGCGCAAGCGATAAAGAAATTCAAATACGATCGATTACTCAATTGGAAATGATTAACAGAATCGTACAATTGCCTGGAATTTAGGAGACAACGTCGGTACTATTTTTGGTAAATAGTACATATTTGCAGAGGTTGTTACACGGTTATTGCACAGATATGGAAATCGACAAATTAGCTCTGACAGTGTGCAATTTACCTTGTAGTGGAGCAGAGAATACGGTTACGAATTATCAGAATTTCAAAAAGGATTTTATTTCCTTAGCAATTCAAATGACCGTTGAGCGAAGACTATAAATACCAGCAGTTTGAATTGAAGAAAAAAACTTTGCGCTCATTATCTTGCCAAAACGCTGTCAAAATATATTCACGAGCTATTCTTTGTTGAAGCAATTAAAAAGCTCACAAAACTCGAATAATTCACAAGTGTTGATCTTCATCGAAATATCTTCGAGTTTATCTTCTAGTTACATTGTCGTAATCGAGTTTCATTGTCGAAACCAGAAGATCTTACAGTCTCATATACTGTGCATTTATTGTTATATCATTATTGAGTCTGTAACAAACGTGCTTTTAAAAAGCCGTTTGATATATTTCAAAGTGTTGTAAACTAAGTCGAAGTGAACAGTTGCATTTGACAGAAAAATCAGATGTTGTGCAAAGGAAAAGATGCAAACAGAAATGTTAACCAGTCGAAGAACAAGGAACAAATTAAAGCAACCAGCTGCTGGAACGAAAAAGGCAAAATCACAAGATGACAAAAAGCCTACAAAAGAAAAGGACACAAGGACAACTCACTGTCGGTACTTTAAGGAACACATTTCAACAGAAGAAAACTTGTGTCTAACGGAAGAAATTCAAACAGTCATATATATACAAGAAGCACTGTTGAAGAAAGGGGATTTTGACAGAGTGCAAAATATAGAGGGAAGAAAACTGGAGACGAAGCAGTAGACCGCCATTAGAGAGGAGCGCATAATGAGTGTCTACTCTGAGTCTCAATCAGCTATTGAAGAGCAATTTCCCAGTGTGTGAGATTTATTATTTTGAGAGTTGAGCTATACACTGTAAAATCTCACACACACAGATTCACTCGCATATTTGAGATATGTGCGAAATTTATTAGCGAGTGAATCACAAACAAAAATCAGATCCCGTCCAAGCACGAAGACGTTAAACTCTGTGTATGTAGTTAGTCACACAGTTTCAGCTGGTGTGCATTTGTGCTGATAAGAGTTCATCTGGAGCGAGGCTCGGTGACTCATTAGTCTTTGAACAGAGACGTAAAACAAGTTCTTGTTTAGTGGAACCTTCCGAGGAGGAAGAAGGGGAGATGTAGGAGATTGAGCTCCGAATTTCCAGAAAAAAATACTGAGTAATCTCTTTATGATTTACAGCATTTACCTTTAGCATTTTTACACGCATACTCATTTATCTTAGCACGCATTAGCAATCAGATTTCATATGTGGAGTTGCTTTTGATTGTATGAAATCTGATTGTGCCTCATATGCATATGCAATTAATTAGCATGTTTACAGTTAACATATTTGTACAACATATCAAGATTTCACATATGTTCAGTCACACACTCTTATGTTTTATGAAATCTGAATGCATAGTATTGTTTACATTATTTATTAGTTCCGCATAAGCCTTTATCTTAGCACGCATACATTTCAGATTGCACACTTGCACAGTCAAACAGATTTATGTTGAACAGAAATCTGTTTGCATTAGTTTTAAAATTAGGATTCAGTTCTGGTGTTTTCCGCATGATTTTATTTCATACCAGATCTGTCTCCGGTGCTCGTTTTATGTTCAAGAACCCGAGGTATTGCACCTCTTTTAGCAGAGCAAAATTTTTATTTTACAGTAGCAGCGCTCGCTTTGCACTTATTTCATTTATTTTCTATTTTTTGGACCATCACAAATCATGCAGCTCCATCTTGTATAAGTCTTTTGACTCCCTCATAGCCATTGTTTTCACATCCCACTCCTTGGGAAGTGCTCGCTTCATTTTCAGGGCCAACTCCTTGTTGCTATATGTTTTGTTCAGTCTTGCCAGCTCAATCACCAAGGAGCTGAACCTTTTCATCAAATTCGGCCATGGTCTCTTTGGGTTCATCTTGATTAGCTCGAATTTTTGCAAGGCCACGGTCAACTTGTTTTACTTTGTCTCCTCATTTCCTTCGCATATCTGGGTCAATTTCTCCCAGATCTCCTTAGCAGTTGTGCAGGTATGGATTTTGCTAAACATGTTGTTCTCTAGCGTCTTGTAGAGTATGTCCTTGGCGACGTTATCCAGATTTGATTTCTTATTATCTTCCGAGGTCCACTCTTGTCTGTGTTTCTCAATTCATTGAGGTGCACCGGCAGTTATCGCCACAACAGTGTTCATTTTCAATATTTGCATCGGTCCATTGGTGATCACGAACCACATGTCGTCATCTTGTGCTGCTAAGTGCGCCTGCATCCGTCCACTCTTGTCTGTGTTTCTCAATTCATTGAGGTGCACCGGCAGTTATCGCCACAACAGTGTTCATTTTCAATATTTGCATCGGTCCATTGGTGATCACGAACCACATGTCGTCATCTTGTGCTGCTAAGTGCGCCTGCATCCGGATCTTCCAGACATCGTATTCCTCCTTGGAAAACATAGGAATTTTATTATGAGAAATCGACATATTTAATGAATATGAATGAATAAATTGTTCAATCACTGAGAAATCTGCTCTGATACCACTTGTTAGGATCGAAAATACGCTCGGGAGTTCGGGGGGAGGGGGGGGGGTGAATGAAATCCTTGCTAATTTTGATTTGAAAGTTTGTTTCAAAAATTTTACAGCTTGGCTCAAACTTCCAACCGAGTTACCAGCTAGGAAGATGTTCTGTCAGGCCCCGTGCTAATCACACAAGATTAGAGCACAATTAAGCACATAATCACGGAAGCGTAAACACAGGGCTTAAATATTTTTCGAAATAATATGGCCTGTTGGATCTGTTTTGACAGATCCTAATTAAGTTTTGAATTACACAAAACCTGTTATTGTGTTTCTAACAATTCCACTTAAGCGTACATGTTTTAGGAACGAAGAAGACGATCAGCAGCAGCTATATTTGTCCAGCCGTTGGTTCGCAATATAAACAATCAGCAGTTGGTTTGGTGTTCATGGAATCGGCAGCTGGATTAGCAATGGATACGTCCAAAGTTGAATCAGCTATTCGTAATCAGGCGGAGGCCAAGTTGAATCAGCTGGAGCATGATGAACCAGCTGCAAGCGCTAAAGAGCGAAGTGAACCAGCTGGTACATGAGTTGAGAAGCGCGCTGGAGAAATAATCGAAGAAGAAGATTCCAGTCGCAAAGTACTATTGACGAATCTGTTAACAGTCGCGATTATAAGTACTGTTGATGAATCTATTAACAGTCGCTGTTCAAGAAGAAGAAGAATCGCAAGCTGGAGCTGGAGCAATGAAGAAATCAGCTGGAGCGCTAAGTGTAGATGACATCAGCAGTGACGTCATCATTCAGCAGGAAGCTACAGTGGAATAGAATCAGCAGAGAGCTTCAACCAGCAGTTGGTATTTGGAGTTGGCTATTGCAAAATGATGTCGCGTGAATAAGTAGGAACGACAGCGTTTTGCATTCGCAATAAGATTCAGCAGATGATTTGAGAGAGCAGTCGCAAGAATCAGCAGGTAGCTTGTACATCCAGACGCAAGAAGAAGCGACGTCGTAGAGGAGAAATCCAGTCGCAAGCTACTGTTCACCAGCAGATGCTATTTGGAGATAGCGATAGCAAAACGATGTCGTTTACATAAGTTGATACGACAGCGTTTTGCTCTTGCGCTAAATATTCAGCAGGAAGACTTTGCGTTGATTATTCAGCAGTCGCAAGAACCAGTCGCAAGATACCAGCTGGAAGCATATGTTTAATACCAGCTGGACAACCAGACGCAAGCATGATTCGATTCTTTACGTCGTCGTTTTGATTGTTGAGCGCAACCAGTCGTTGGTTGTTTTGATAGAATCTATTGTCGTGGAACGTTGTTATTCTTTCGAATGTTATCCAGTTGAGGCTGTAGAACGATCTTTGAGAGGATCACGAAGTTGCTGGTTTCTTCGTACAGTGGATTTTGATAGTTCTTACGCTGGTTTCAGCTTCTGGGTAAGGAATTCCTATTGTTCTAAGCTTAGTATGGACTGTTAGTACTTTGTTTAGAGATAGAACCGGATTTGAGTTCTTGGCCGTAGGAAATTATGTATTGAAGTTTAGATTCGAGTTAGATATGAACTGAGTGTGAGTTTCCTTAACAGATTTGAGATTCAGGATAGCTTCTGCCATGGTTGAAGGAGCCAGGTGAAAGCTGGTAGCTTAGGCCGTGAGTTTCAGTGCCTTGTGAGAAATCTGTTGAGGTAGAATCAGCCGTTGAAGGTACGAATTGAGCAGATTTAGCAGCCTGATTGTGAACATGGTTGTGATTGATGTTGTGAAATCTACTGATATGCTTCTGTGATTTACGTGATACAGCTTGTGAATTGATTGAGTTTTACATTCTATGTTCACGTATTGAATTGTATGCATTGTGCATTGAATATTGTGACGGGCCGACTGATGAGTTGTGCCTGGAAAGTCCAACGCTATCATCGGAGTGGTGACTATCGGATTCGAGTGTCTACCACCGAGCTGTGATGGGCTGACGGGCTCTGAAGATCACAGACCGATGATTTCCCCGGTTGATACACCGTGCGGGTATAGAGGCTGACTGAGATGATTTGCCAGTTGATACACTGGTCTAGCTATCCGATCCTTGATAGCCCTCATGCATTTCATAGCATTGATTATAGCATGTGCATGATTAGCTGTTTTGATAGCTCTTCGTACTGAGGCTTGACCTCGTATTTCTTTTCCTGCTTTTGCGTTGTTTGGGTCTGTGTTACCCATTTGCAGGATCTTCAGGTAACCAAGCTGGACAGAGTGGAGCGCCAGCTGGTCGATCCCCGTTTCCTTGAGTCCCAGTCTACTTATATTATGTATTGAACCGGGAGATGCCCCGTGTTTTTATGTATTGGGGATCTGTATTTGAATTGAGAATTGTCGTTACCTGTTTTATATGAGATTGAGTCAACTCGTATTTTGATTATTGATATTTTGAATGTATGTTTTGAGTTCAGGCCAAAACTATTTCGAAAAAAATTTTTAAGCCCTGATTTTATGCTTTTTGGGTCTGTGTTACCCATTTGCAGGATCTTCAGGTAACCAAGCTGGACAGAGTGGAGCGCCAGCTGGTCGATCCCCGTTTCCTTGAGTCCCAGTCTACTTATATTATGTATTGAACCGGGAGATGCCCCGTGTTTTTATGTATTGGGGATCTGTATTTGAATTGAGAATTGTCGTTACCTGTTTTATATGAGATTGAGTCAACTCGTATTTTGATTATTGATATTTTGAATGTATGTTTTGAGTTCAGGCCTTGATGGTCCCGGAAATAAGGATCAAAAGATCAGCAGCCGCGCATTTGTTAAAAGAGACTTAAAAGATTTTGCGCGCTGCTAATACTGAGCTGCAATAGCTCGTTGTTCTTGAACATATAAAATAAACAAAGAGCACCGGAGACAGATCTGGTATGATTTAAAAATCATGCGGACAATACGAGAACTGAATCCTATATTTTAAAACAACTCAAACAGATTTATGAACATCATAAATCTGTTCGAGACTTGCAAGTGCTTGTGTGCTGCTGTATGCAATGCTAAGCTGAAATACAAGTGCTGAACTGTTATGCGATGTGAGTGCTTAATGCTAAAGTAAATATGCAATACTGAATGAATAACAGAACACGATACACAGTATTTGTTTCTGGAAGTTCGGATATCAATATCCTACATCTCCCCTTCTTCCACCTCGGAAGGCTCCACTAGAAGATTTGATCTTACAACTGCGTGTACAGACCCAATCCCACAACCAGCAGCTGTGAGAACTCCTAGACTCCACAAATGCACAACAGCCGCAACTGTGTGACTGACTACATACACATGAGTTTTACGTCTTCGTGCTTGGACGGGAACTGATACAAGATTTCGAGATCCATTCACAAATAGATGTGAATGAATCTCGGTGTGTGAGATTGATACAATGAAGCTCTCAAACTCTCTGTTTCTCACACACTAGGGAAATGCTCTAATTAGCTAATACAGATTCAGCAGTCGACACAATAAGCTCCTCTCAAGAATGATTGTCAACTGCTTCATCTTCTTTGTTCTTCCCTCTGTTGTTGTCTTCTATTAATTTTTTTTTCTTTTGTGCAACAACAACTCTCTCTCTGCCGAACACTTCTTCAATGGCGCTTCTCGAATATATAGCCTCTGTTTGAAATATGGCCGTTAGATAGATTCCAAATCTGTTCAGCGCTTCATATGGCTAATTTGTCTTCTTTCCAAATGCGTGCAAACATCCTCTGTAAATTGTACTGTTTCCCAGAATAGTACAAATCTTGTTCCCTTGAATTGAGGCAATTTGCACGACTAAATCTCAGCCATTGATTCTTTCCATCTTGAGCGTTGATTGCGTCTTGTCGCTTTCACCATTTGAATTTCGCTCAGCAGTTGACATCCAGCTCTTGAAAACTCTTCGAACTCTTCGTAAATTGTCAAATGCTTCGCTACTGGTATATTCTTCGACTGCTATACGCTTCTGCTGAATCTTCAATACTGCGACTGGAATCTTGCTTCTGTTTTTCCTGCGACTGGATTTCCCAACGACTGGATGCGTAGCAACAGCTGATTCATTGTAGCTCACGACTGGATGCTGCTGTTGCTTGCGTCTGGTTCATCAATTGCTTGCCTGAATCTTCTTCAACAACAATAGATTTATCTTCTTGCGTCTGGGTACTCAAACACTGCGTCTGGAAATCTTTGCGTTGCGACTGAATCCACTGTAGCTTGCGACTACTGAAATATCAACGCAAAGTCTTCCTGCTGAATCTTTAGCGCAAGAGCAAAACGCTGTCGTATCAACTTATGTAAACGACATCGTTTTGCTATCGCTATCTCCAAATAGCATCTGCTGGTGAACAGTAGCTTGCGACTGGATTTCTCCTCTACGACGTCGCTTCTTCTTGCGTCTGGATGTACAAGCTACCTGCTAATTCTTGCGACTGCTCTCTCAAATCATCTGCTGAATCTTATTGCGAATGCAAAACGCTGTCGTTCCAACTTATTCACGCGACATCGTTTTGCAATCGCCAACTCCAAATACCAACTGCTGGTTGAAGCTCTCTGCTGATTCTATTCCACTGTAGCTTCCTGCTGAATGATGACGTACGTCAACATCGTTGCCAACAACTGATAAAAAATTTCACCAACTAGCGCTACTGCTGAAATTCTAAAGGAATGAGATTCATTTCACTAAACCCTCAAAATTAACGTTACTATTTCCAAATCAATTCAATAATCACTAATCTAAAATCTGATTCCTCACATGTTCTCAGTGACTACTGTTGTCTCGTGTAATAAAAATGATTTTTATGCGGAAATAACACGATTCAATCAGTGAACAATTTAATCAAATGCGTGAATGTAAAAGAATGTAGGGACGAGAGATTTGAAGTTTGGAGCAAATTCTCGTACGTCTCCCCTTCTTCCTCAATGGGAAGGATTACAATAGATGATTTGATTTATAAAACCCTTTGTACAAACCTACTCCCGCAACCAGCAGCCACGAGAACTCCTAGCAATCAACCAACGAACCAAACCCGTGATCTGGTTCACAATACAAATACACAAAACTAAGATGGTTGTGCTAATATTGCACTTTTGCACTCTCTCTTTATGATTTACAAATGAAGTTTAACACTACAGAGTGTGTCTAGAAGAGTAAGTGACACAGAGTTGAGTAAAACGATCTGTGCTTGTGTCACTAGTAGCGAGTTGGTTCAAGATGAACTCTTTTTCTTGTGAGAGCTGGTTAGCTTGTGGTATCGAAAATCGTTCTGTTGTAATATATCACTCGTAACCTCTTCACAGCTGCTCTTCTCTTCTATATATATCCTTTGGATACAACGTTAATAAATGTAGCCAGTAGACACATTGAATGTATCCAAATTGAATTGCCAGCGACGTCTTAAATATCTGTACGATGAAAGTACATATTCATTAAATGCATTGCTCTTTTTAGCAACTCTGCTCTGTCTTCAGTTTGTACCGTATCCCTGCATATATGGTTTTAGCTCAACGTAGTTTCAACGACTACTTATCAGTGCAGAGATGTCAAATGTCACTAATCAGGAAGTACTAGACTTCAGACATTCAAAAATTCAATTTGCTAAGTTACCTTCTAACTTAGCTGGTCTCTCGATCTGGTTTCTGAATATCTAGCTGATTTTCTTGATCGGGTTCCTATCTTGATCGAAACCATACTCTTCTTGTCTCTGTTTTATGCTAATTTGAATATTAATTCCTGTATGCTCATATCATCATCTTCATATCACTTGTAGAGTTAATCTGCTTTGAGCTGGTTTCCTTAACTGATATTCCAGCTGGTTACTCATCACTCTAGCTGGTTTATTATCTGCGATAATTCTCTCAGCTGTAGATCACTGTTCTCCTCTTGTCTAATCCAGTGTTCTTTGCTCTTCTAATTTTATCAAATAATTTGCCCTTATCTGGTTAAGCATTTTTGAGCTGGTATCTGCTTGGCCTAGTACTAAGCTGGTTTTTCCTAAACCAGCATACCTTAATATCCTGAGCTGGTTACCAGATTACCTTTGCTGGTTTGTCCTTAACCAGCGTACCTGAATGCTCTGATCTGGTTTTTCCTTGACAATCTTGACTCTGATCCGATCTGGTTTCTACGTCCAACGTAGTAAGTCTCATCTAGATCTTGTCACTTTGGTCCGCTTGATCTCTCTTATGAATTTTATTTTCTAGTCTATTTTTCATCACCAAAACTTCTGAAATTTATCCTAACACTGGAAGGTGTGCGATCTGTATGTGCGCCTGAGCTGATCGGTCTGTGTACGCGAGAGCTGATTAGTGTGTGAGAGATGATCTGCGTGCGAGAGCTGATCTCTGTGCGAGAGCTCTCTGCGTGCGAGCTGTCGGTGTGCGAGAGCTGATTGTGTTGTGCATGCTTAGCTTCATGCCTAAGCTGGATACAATGTACATAACTGTTCTGATATGAAAGCACTATAGACCATATCGAATGATTTTAAGTTGTATATATACGACCATTGACCAGTGTTAGCCATTTATTCATCACATATCACCTTATCTTCTTCAAAGAGCTCGATCAGATATCTTCCCGAAACCCTTGTCCTTGTTCATCCGAACTGTATATCCCTGATTCTGGAGATTGGTCGAATATTTTTGAGCAAGGGTACTACCGTTGGAAATTTGTTTTCAAACTCTACATTTCCTTACCATTTTGGAGGACGGTAGCGATCGGGATATAGAAGTCGACGAGAAGCTTCAACATTCGATTTCTAACATTTTTCGGCCGAGTTGTGCTTTGGTTGAGGTAACCGTGTTCTAATAGTGCTGGTTTCAGTTTTAGTGTTATAATTGAGTTGGAGTAGTGTACCGTGCTTTGTTGTAAGTCGGCCAGATTAGGGAGCCCGGCTGTGAGCTGTTTAAGCTTTACCCAAGTTGATTTCTTGGGTGTTTGTACAGATTAGAACATCTCTTGTGGTTTCTTGCATGATTTCTCTGACCTGAGCTGTTGGCCAAGAGCTGTGCTTCGACAATGGTGTGTTCTATTCTGGCCGTGAACTTTATTGAGGTATTTTGGTAAGATTGTTGAAAGGTACGGATAGAACGAGTACTTTACAGCCTTGTAGAGTTGTAAATGTGTAATATGTGATTTATTTTCTTTGTGGTTACTTGAATTTACATGATGTAATTGAGTATCTGTTGCGTCGATCATTACATAACAACATGTGAGTATTTTTCATGGATGCGTGCAATCATATTGAGACTGATTTCCATTGATTGATAACCACTACATGGATTCTGTTAGGATCAAAAAATAGATTGCGCGTTAGAGAGAAAATAGCTCAGGGAGGGATACGCGCGATATGAAAGATAAAGATTGAGCTACAATAGCTCTGGTTATTGAAAACTATTGAGTACCGAGAAGTACATTAGATAGTTATAAAATAAAGTGGAAAACATCTGAATGTACCCTCTAAGATTTAAATCGAAAGCTATTGATTTAAAATTATGCGATGCAAGTGTATGCGGAAAACTATAAAGTACTCATCTGAATTTGTTTATGGAAGTTCGACGCGTCGCTCTTACGTCTCCCCTTCTCCTAACAAGGAAGGTGTAAAGCCCAGAAATCCGTAATCCACAATGACAAGTATTAATCTTTGAAGGGTTTAATTTGCTAATTTCAGTACCCTAATTTAGCTTCATTTCAGTGATTCAGCTTTCGTCTGAGCTGAATTTCAATTTAGACCAGGAATCGGTTTGTAGAAGTGGTCGGTCGAGTTCTAAAAAGCATGGTTAGAGTTTTTAAAATGTTTAAAATGTTTTTTTTAAAAATAATTAAGAAAAATAAAAATATTTTAAACAGAATGATGATGGTTTGGTGTAAAGGATAAGATAATAATTTTGGTTGTCCCACAACCCATGCCCTAGGTACAGTTTTAAACCTACTACACTGTTTTCATTACTGGAGCCTCTTTAAGGCCGTGGAGTGCTCTTCTATACCATAAAACCAACAAAAGATTTTCTTCAAAGTTTTCTTAAGCTTCCGATCATGATTGTGGGTGACTCAAAGCCGGAGCTGTTCTCTGCTACCTGTCGTTCAGCTTTGAGGCAAGTAAACTCTGTCTCTTGCTGATTCTGTGAAAGAATATTATTGTTCACCTTTCTCTGCATGCTGTTGCTTTCTGTTTGCATCTGTTTCAGAGCTTTGAGTAATGTTGAAAGGTTTTCAAATTATGTTAGAATTTTTATGCTTTCAGTGGTTTCGAAAATGGTTTTTACAGTTCCCAAATATTTTTCAGTGGAGTTTCTATGACAGTTGGGACCGTCGTCTTGTAAAAGTGTCTGGGTTGTACGTATGTATCTTCGAAGTAGAGTTCTCTGTATGTTTCCAGTAGCCGTGATGAATGGTTAGGGACAAGGTTCTGAGCTGACAGGCGGAGCTGGTCTGGTTAGGGTGCTGTTCTGGTATCTGATAAGCTTAGCTAATTGGTTTAGACTTCTCCAAGCTGTTTTGAGTACTCGTGCTGGATAGCTAAGGATGAGGTTCTGAGATGATAGGCAAGCTGGTCTAATTGGAACGCTGCTCTGATCTGATAAGCTTAGCTAATTGGTTCGAACTTCTCCAAGCTGTTTCGCAGAATATCTAAGGACGTGGTTCTGAGCAAATAGGCAAAGCCGGTCTAGTTAGAACTCTGTTCTGACCTAATAAGCTTAACTAGTCTATTCAAATTTCTCCAAAGCTGATTCCTTTGTT
Organism: Dorcoceras hygrometricum; assembly: GCA_001598015.1. NCBI lineage: Eukaryota > Viridiplantae > Streptophyta > Magnoliopsida > Lamiales > Gesneriaceae > Dorcoceras > Dorcoceras hygrometricum. The sequence continues at coordinate 81,950 of KQ989534.1, read as the reverse complement.
CAGTCTGCTTCCGTGCTGATTCCTTTGTTCAGCCTGCTTCCGTGCTGATTCCATTGTTCAGCTTGCTTCCGTGCTGATTCCATTGTTCATCCTGCTTCCGTGCTGATTTCATTGTTCAGCTTGCTTCCGTGCAGGTTCCTTTGTTCAGCCCGGTTCCGAGATGGTTCCACTATTCAGCCCGCTCGTGATCTGTTTTCCCCTCCGAGCTGCTCTAAGCTCACGATCTGGTCTGGTTACCCTAAGCTGAATTGCCCAACCAGTCGTAAGCTATTTTCTTCACCAAGAGCTATTTTACGCTCTGACGATATTTTCTTCTCCAAGCTGTCTTTACGCTCGTAATCTGTGTTGCTCACTCAGAGTTGTATTTAGGCCCGTGATCATTTTTCTATCCTGAGCTGATTTTTATTCTGAACCAGCACGCTCGTGGGCTGCTTCACTCCGAGCTGGTCCAGCTTAGACCCGCTCTGGACTGGTACAGTGATTTTGAGTTAGGTCTTCGTTTAGAAAGTATAACTCCAATCCATTCGCATTATATCCTTTTTGAGAGATATTTCATCAGCTCAGAGCTCTGCTGTTCACTATTCACTTTTATCGCCCAATCTGATACCAGTTTTCTACTTGAGCTGATCCTAGAAATCCTAGAGCTGTGTTCTGTTGTACACTCAGCAGTCTTTTCAAATAAAAATTCAGCTTTGTATCAATGAACTGCTTGTGTACAGTCTGTTATTTAAAATGTTTTAATGGTTATGGCAAGGTTACAAGGAGAGATGACAGAAGTTTTCTCTGTCATATTTTTTAAAGTTTAAAAGAAGTAGTTTCAAAAAGGTAATGATTTATGACAAAGATATCAGACGGTCAGCTCAGGGAGGGTGAGGACGCTGGTTGACGGATCTGTGTGCCCCTCCATAGGAAGGACAATGATCTTAGTTGACGAACTAAATGACCTCTTCAAATCAGGGGAAGGGACCATGATTATGGTTGAAAAATTATAATCCCTTCTCAGTTAAGTTTTGGAGTTTTCCCCAATACCTGTATACAGATGATAGCTTGATCAAGCAAACTGACCTATGGAGATGTTTCTACGCCGTAACCCGAAAGAAAATAAGAACATGGTTGTTTGAAACCTAAGTTTTGAGCAAAGTTTATGCTACAAATTACTTCCTTTAGTACCATAACTGCTTTTTAAGTATGTTTAAGCATGTTCACATTTTCTATCTCAGTTTATAGTGTCTTTAGCCTTCAGATTTCAGTTTACAGTAAAAGCTATATTTTCCATTCCTGCCTTTGTATCCCCAGATTTTCCTGTTGAGCCCATAGGCTCACTAGATTTCATTGTTGCAGGTGAGGTTATTCCTTGAGAATTGGCTACGTGAGCTGTAGCAGATCGGGGAAGTATGTTTTTCAAAAGACTAGCGTTTTCCATGCTGCTACAGGAAACATTGTGAGACCTGTGTTTTCGCAATCAGGTGTTTCTTGGGTTGAAACTAGCTGGTAGTAGATGCGTGTGTTGAAGTCATTGAATTTGCCTAAGTGTTGGAATCGGCAATTGAGATGCTATCAGCTGTCGAGAGAGAGATATTTGTTCGGGTTTTTCATCAGTCGATGAGCGATCGCGTTAGCTGTTGGTATTTCAGTCGTTGCGTTTTGGTAGGAAGCAGCAGCAATGCTGACGTGGATTTCAGGCGTTGGTGTATTAGCGTGTATCCAGCTGTTGTGAGAGACCAGCTATTGCGAGTGATGCAGCAGTGGCTAGCGAGTGACGTGTCCTGTGGTGACGTGTCCCTCTCTCTGAAGTGACGACACAGGAACCAGCTGTTGGTTTTGTTGGCGTGTTTCTTAGTGGGTATCGAAACTACGTCGTTTTGATAAGTTGGAACAACAGCGTTTTGGGTGTAACATTTAGCATCAGCTGTTGGTCGCACCAGACATCTACTGTTGAGGGATCTAATGCGTTGTTTTATTCAGCTGCTGGTTGTTGATCAGCTGTTGGTAGCGAGGTGACGTGTCCCTCTGCGACGCCGTTTAGCCTTAGCATTGTTTGAGAGACTCAGCTGTTGGTTCGATCAGCTGTTGGTTGAGATAACAGCGATAACAACTGTTTTTGTCGGTGGAATCTGTTCCTGTTTCTATCAGCTGTTGAGAAGCGCATTTAATAGAAGACTTGGTCTTCGAATTAGTAAGAGATCCCATACTTAGAATATTTTCCCTAACCATCGATCTCTGTCGCGAACCCTAAGCACTGTTCACCGTAGCTTTTCTCCGACGATTCTCGTCGTTTCCGGTCGTTGTTTTGAACGATTGAGGTAGCGTTGGACTCCTCTCGTGAAGGTGCTCATCTTATATCACTTTTGGAAGCTGTAGTTGGCTGGAAGCAGAATCGCGAAGCAACTCCAGTGTTCGTGTGTTAGCGTCGTTCAGGTAGTGCTTCGAGTTAATTGATAAGATCTTACCTTAGGCTTTGATTTGAGCTTCCTGTTGAGATAGGAAGGTAGGATTATCGCTGGTTGAGTGGTAGCTCCCAGCCTGTGATTTTTGTGTTTAGCGTCCCTTGAGAATTATGCTTTGTTGCTTCGTTCAGGTTCATATCAGATTTCTCGGGACCCCGTGTGTAGTAATCGTTGCACAAAATATCAAGGTACGTATTTGGAGCTTGTAATTCAGCGTGATTTTGGCTTGGATAAATTGTGAGGTTGCTGTTTGTGTGAATTGCCGTGTATGGTTGCTGTTGCATATGTTTTATGTTATCTGTTTTGTTAGCTATTGCATACACGCATATTCCATTCAGCTGTTGGAGCCATGCCTTGTTGTTGCTCTGTTTCTTACCAGGATGCGAGGGCGAGCGGCAATACCGCACTCTCATCTCCCTGCTAGGATCTGTTAGCCACCATGCGTAGAGTGTTAACTACCACAGTTCATGGGTTGGGCAACGACAGGTTGAGCTGTTTGATGCATCTGGTATTCGGGTGTGGTGTAAACGAGCGAGTAATTCCCGTATGCTTGTGCAAACACCAGTGACCACCATTTGTTGCAGATTCTGTTGAGCTGTGCTTGCGTTCCTTGGCTCCCTCCTTCGGTTGTAGCCTTCGGCTGTTGTTTTCATGCATAGCATCTGCATTTTATCTTTGCTGTGCATTGCTGATTTATAGTTGCTCTCCGTTCTGGGGTATGACCCCATGGCCCTCTGGGGCTTGGTTTGTTTTGTTTGCCTGTTTGTTGTTCGGGTTTCCTAGGTTACTCAGCTGGTCGTGGAGTTGACCCAGCTGGAGGTGCCCCAGTAGGTGCTTAGAGTGTCCCAGTTATGTATAGTATCTATATGCACTGGTATCACCGTTGGTGGGATGTCCCGGGTGATGATCAGACTTTTATAGCTAGTATTCAGTTGTGGTTGTTGTCAGGTGTTTGATGCATGGTTATGCTGTATTGTTTTACTTTGGGCTTGTAGCCCTTTGTCTGGTTATTAATATATTTTTAGTATCGCCGTATTTTAAATTACGTTATCTTTCTGTCAGGTCAAAAGTAAAAATTTTAACCACTTTTTAGTTGCTTCCGCTAGTGTTTGCGTGGTTTAACTCTGAGTTGTGCACGAGGCCTGACATTTTTGGTATCAGAGCTTCAGCTGGGATAAGCTCGATTTCTTTGATCACACTTGAGTCTAGGAATAGTGTTGTGTGTTGTTTGTGCTTTACTACGTGACTTATGTGTTGCGTATTGTTTGTGTGATATGTGATATCTATGCTGTACCTGTTCTGTGTTATCCTATCCTATTTAGTGACTTCGTAGAGATGCCGCCTAGACGTAGGGGTAGAGGTAGAGGGCAGTTTCAGGACGAGTCTGGAGGTCAGAATGAGGATCAGCATAGTTTCCCTTCCCGTGGTCGTGGTAGGCGAGTGGAGGATGAAGTTGACGACTTGACAACCCGTGTGGTGAGCATGTGTTAGTAGCGAATTTGATTCGTTTGATGTTGTGGGATTTCGACTGCATAGTGGGAATGGACGTGTTGTCCAGCTATAGGGCCTCCGTGGATTGTTTCCATGGGATCGTGCGTTTTAGGCCTCAGTCCGGTGAGAAATGGAATTTCTACGGTGCTGATTCCTAGTCGAAGATTCCGTTGATCTCAGCGATGGAGATGTTCAGCTTGTTGTCGGCGGAGAACGCAGGTTTTATGATTTACGCATTGGATGCATCTTCCTCTTCGCATGTGCAACTCAGCGACGTTCTAGTGGTGCGTCATTTTCCTGATGTGTTTCCTCTTCCTCTTCGCATGTGCAACTCAGCGACGTTCTAGTGGTGCGTCATTTTCCTGATGTGTTTCCGGAGGAAATTCCTGGTTTTCCTCCGAGGAGGGAGATTGACTTTAGCATTGAGTTGGTGCCTGGAACAGCTCCGATTTCGCATGCACCATATCGTTTAGCGCCTGATGAGTTGAGAGAGCTCAAGGTGCAACTGGATGACTTGCTGGAGAAAGATTTTATCATACCTAGCATGTCGCCGTGGGGAGCGCCTATCTTGTTTGTCAAGAAGAATGATGACACAATGAGAATGTGCATTGACTTCCGTCAGCTGAACAAATTTACTGTTAAGAATAAGTACCCATTGCCGAGGATCGATGACTTGTTTGACCAGTTGCAAGGTTCTTCTGTATATTCAAAGATAGATCTACGTTCAGGGTACCATCAGCTAAGAGTTAGAGATCAAGATGTTGCAAAGACTGCTTTTCGTACTAAGTACGGGCACTTTGAGTTTCTGGTGATGCCGTTCTGATTGACTAATTCTCCTGCAGTCTTCATGGATTTGATGAACCGAGTCGCGAGTTTATAGATCAGTTTGTGATAGTGTTCATCGACGACATCTTGGTGTATTCGAAGACTCCTTTGGAGCACAAAGAGCATTTGAGAGTTGTTCTTCAGACGGTGAGGGACTCGCAGCTGTATGCTAAATTCTCTAAGTGCGAGTTCTGGCTGGATCGCGTCGTGTTTCTGGGTCATGTGATTTCAGCGGATGGCATTTCTGTGGATCCCAGTAAGGTAGATGCTGTTTTGAACTGGGAGCGACCTAGGAATGTGTCTGAGGTTCTTAGTTTCTTGGGTCTGGCTGGCTATTACCGTCGTTTCATAGAGCGTTTTTGTAGTATAGCTAGGCCGATGACTCAGCTGACTCAGAAAGACAAGCGGTTAGTTTGGATTGAGCAATGCGAGAATGCTTTTCAATTGCTCAAGGAGAAGTTGACTACTGCGCCTGTGTTGGCTTTGCCGTCTGGTTCAGGTGGTTAAGTTGTGTGTTCTGATGCTTCGCTTAATGGATTGGGCTGTGTGTTGATGCAGCATGGTCGAGTCATTGCGTATGCTTCGCGGCAGCTGAAATCGCACGAGACTCGATACCCAGTTCATGATCTGGAGCTAGCAGATTTGGTCTTTGCGTTGAAGATTTGGCGCCACTATCTATATGGCGAGCAGTTTGTGGTGTACTCGGACCACAAGAGTTTGCAGTATTTGTTTTCGCAGCCTGACTTGAATATGAGACAACACAGATGGATGGAGCTGCTAAAGGATTTTGATTGTGAGATCAAGTACCAGCCTGGGAAAGTTAACGTAGTGGCTGATGCGTTGAGCAGGAAGGCTCCGGAAAAGATGCTTGTGTCGTTGTATATTTCTAAGGACTGTGAGCATCTTAGCACTAATGGTTGGAGGTTTTACCCGGCTGAGGATTATGTGATGGTTTCTTCTTTCCAAGTTGAGCCCCAGATTATTTCGAGCATTAGAGCGGCTCAAAGGACAGATCCTTCCATCCTCGAGTTGAAGTTGAAGGTCAGGGCTGGTCAACTTGAGGACTATTCTGTTTCGTCGGATGGTTGTTTGCGTTTCCGTGGTAGGTTGGTTGTGCCCAATCTGATAGATCTTCGGGAGGAGATCCTTAGAGAAGCGGATTGCAGTAGACACAGTGTCCATCCTGGTGCACGGAAGATGTACCATGCGTTGAAGCCACACTTTTGGTGGGCTGGATTGAAGAGTGAAGTTTCTGGATTCGTTGCTCGTTGCTTGAACTATCGCGTTCTAAAGGCAGTTTTATAGATGTCTGCTGGTTTTATTTTCAATTGGTGATAACCAGACCTCAAATCAATCTTAGAGAAAACTACCGATCCCTTCAACTGATCAAACAGATCTTCAATTCTAGGCAAAGGATATTTATTCTTAATCGTCAACTTATTCAACTCTCGATAGTCTATACACAGCCTTAGACTCCCATCTTTCTTCTTAACGAATAAAACATGGGCTCCCCACGGTAAGGTACTTGGTCGAATAAATCCCTAGTCCAGCAGCTCTTGTATTTTTTCCTTTAACTCTTTCATTTCTGATGGAGCAAGACGATAAGGTGGTCTAGAAACTGGCGCTGCTCCTGGCACTAAATCAATGGCAAATTCTAATTCCCTATCAGGTGGCAGTCCGCATCTCTTTTCTTTAGTTGTCGCTCCTCCACAACTGCTTTCCAATCCTGATCAGCTCTTAGAGCCTTGTCCACCGCTCCAATCTTTTGGTTTGGTTCCACCAGTCTCACATCATGCCTAAGTGCTGGTTTCAATCCATCGACAAAGTGTCGTAATTT
>KQ989534.1:0-16512 GCA_001598015.1 Dorcoceras hygrometricum | reverse complement strand
GAGTTACGATGAAGTCTCGGTGGTGGAGGTGAACTGAATGTTCATTGTTGGACCCGGGCCCGTTGGGCCGGTCCAAGTCCAACTCCTAAGTCTATTTAATTAGACTAAGCTTCATTTAAAAAAACACTTGATACAATCTTGAAACCCTAAACCTAGCTTTGGCCACCCCCTCCTCACTCACATAGCCGCCGCCGCCGCCTAGCGCCGCCGCCGCCCGTCTTCGCCGGAAATTCGTTTCCGGCCAATTCGACGAGGAGAATCCGTTCGTGCTGATCTCGTCAGTCCTTCTAGTGCAGGCTGACGAAGGAGTCTCGTTACTGGTCGTGGACCGGATTGGCGATATCTACCGCAATCTACTGAGAAGAGCCGACGTTATTGTAACTACGGTTTGAGCCAGGCACAAGTGCCAGCAAGGTAGTGGTTTTGAACCCCCTATGTATGTCGATAACTGTTATTGAATTTTTCATATTGATCGTCTCCCGGCTGTTTATTCTATGTTCTTCCGCTGCCTCGCCGGGGGGCGGATCCGGATCCCCAACATTAGATTTATATGATAAGGTTTTGGTGTGCATGTATGCCTCCCAGACGTGCTATCGGTACGTAACTTAATTTCGGGGACGAAATTTTTATAACGGGGGGGGGGGGAGATTGTAACGCCCCGAAATCCAGATTACGTAGAAATGAGTGCATGACTAGGGGAAAAATGTATTAGATGATTACATGCCTTATTATGTGATTTATTTATGATTTTATACTGCATGGTATGCATGTGTTATTTTTCAACCTGCTTTAGCTACGGACGCGTGGACGAGATTAGGGTCGACCGGAATGAAAATGATTTTTAGACTTTAAGTTATGAGATTTTTAAGAATGAATTTATTTTATTTTAAGCAGCAATTTCAGAAAATGGGGACTTTTATAATTATTTTGGAGGGGAACCCGTTTTTCGCCTATACGGGCTGTCTTATTGGATTTTAAAGTGTTTTAAATTTTTAGGGGGCTTGGATTTCGAAAATTTAATACTTCAAAGGCCAAGATAAAGTTGTAATTATCCTTTTCAATTAAATGGAGGGGCTAGCATGTCATTTTACATTCCTTTACTTAATTAAATAAACGGGGGTCAAATAGTCTCATTCATTTTCATAACTCCAAATTGAATAAAAAACCTAGCCTCCCAATATCACATCAGCCGTCCCACTCCCTTCCGCTCAAGCAAAGTTTCGAAATTTCCATCCCCTTGGTGAATTTTGGTGATCCAAAGCCGGTGGTGCCCCGATCTCGCGTCTACAACGTCGGTAACTCGCAGATCTCTATTCTCTCCAAGCCATGCATGTAATATCTATTTCTTTTCTCACCATTTAAGCCATAGTAAGCTGTTTTTAATGAAAACTTGCATGAATTGTATGTGATTTGTTTAGATCTATGCATAACGTTTGAGATCCATGCATGTTTCAGAGTTTTCAAAACGTTTTTGATTCGTTGCTTGTGATGCTTCGGTCATGGTCGGTTCATGGGGCTTAGGTTTGGTCCAAGGGTGGTCCGGGTAGTTAGTACATCGAGTTAGGATCACGTAGGTCCAAACGAGAAGCGATTTGGTCAAGAAATGAATTAGATACGAATTTTATGATCAGCATGTGTCCTGCCTGGTCTTCTGTGCACAACAGCAGAGTTGTTGGGGTCGGGTAAGTTTCTCTATGCAGTCTGTGTTGTGAAGGTTGATTTTATGAGATATCACATTGAGTTAGGGTCATGTAGGTCCAAACGAGGAGCGATTTGGTCAAGAAATGAATTAGTTATGAATTTTATGGCTAGCACGTGTCCTGGTTGCAGTCTGCGCGCAAGCAGTGAGCTTGAGAGCCTCGTTTTGGTCACATACTATATAGTTTTTGATTTTCAATTATTCTATTACCTATTATATTGAGTTAGGGTGATGTGTGTTGAAGCAGATAGTGCTTTGGATAAGAAATGAATTTTTAATGATTTGTACCGTTTTGTCGCTCTAAGTGAGCCGTGTCGGGTCATTTTTGTGAAAATTAAGATTTCGAGTCTAGAGTTTGCCAAAGTTCGTGGATGATTTTATTTGATGTTCTAAGAATATTTAAGATGTTTTCTAGCATTTTTAGAATTTATTTGATTTATGAGATTTTTGGCAATTTTAGCGTATTGGTCGAATATTTTAAAGTCAAAATCCTTTTATTTATGGGCCTAATACTTTTATCAAATTTTAAAGTAAAAATTTAAAGTAAAAATGTTTTTTATGGGTCTAATACTTTAATCAAATTTTAAAGTCAAATTTTGGTCATTGGGATTTTATTTGGTCAAAATTGACCACTGAGTCTTTATTTAGTTAATTTTTAAATGTTTGAATTTTTAGCAAATGATGGAGTAAATTAGAAAATTTAAAGGTTAAATTTCATGTCTTGGCTCGGCCGGTTCAATTGGACCGGTGTGGCTGGTTCGGTTGGACCGGGTCGGTTCGTCGTGTGTCGAGTCAAAATGTTTTAAAGTTGACCCGAATTATTTTAATTATGGACCTGTTATTTTAATTTTAATTCGAAGATCTAATTTTAAAGAAAATATCCAGATGTTTTAAAACTTGAGTCAATTTTTAAATTAATTAAAGTTATGCTTATTTTTTAAGTTTGTAGTCAAAATTGGGGCCTTTGGAATTTTATTGGAGTCAAAATCGATTTTGGGATTTAATTTGGTCAAAATCGGCTTTTGAAGTCAAAATTGATTTAAAGTGATTTTAAAAGTCAAAATCGATTCTTAATAAGTCCAAATTGATTTCTAGAAGCAAAAATGGATTTTAATTAGACCTATTTGGCCTTGATTTTTAGAAGTCTAAATTTAATTTAATTAGGAAAAAATGTTTGAAAGGGGTGAGCATTCGTTTCATCGGCTATGTTTAGAGAAATGATTTGTCTAGAAGTGGTGAGACAGGCCCCGGAATCAATCCTTGACCGAAGTAGAAAAATTTAGAAGCCCGTAAATGTATAATTAATCATATATGTAGTATGCTATGTACGTAAATATTTTAAAGTAAAGAATTAATTATACATTAACGGGCTAAGCTTTTAAATTGCATGATTTTAAGAAATGCACACATCATGAGATTTTATGAAACGATCAGGTGTCTAGAAGTGGTGAGACAGGCCCCGGAATCAATCCTTGACCGAAGTAGAAAAATTTAGAAGCCCGTAAATGTATAATTAATCATATATGTAGTATGCTATGTACGTAAATATTTTAAAGTAAAGAATTAATTATACATTAACGGGCTAAGCTTTTAAATTGCATGATTTTAAGAAATGCACACATCATGAGATTTTATGAAACGATCAGGCATGTCTCTTTTTAAGTTAAAACCGAGGGATTGAAGTGATGTGACAAAGTTTTATGATGGGAGTTAGCCGGGTAGCCGGGCCCGGGGATACCCTGTTTTTAGGTATGATTATAGGGCCTATGGATCATGTGATCACGACATGGTGAAGTGGCACTTTTTAGGAAAGGTGTGACATATAGGGATCCTCATGTGATATCGGGATGAACCACACCACCACGTACATTGGTTATTACGACTGATCAGTCATACGCCCGCTCACATTCACTGATACGACTCATACGTTTTTCAGGTTACGTTATGACATACCTTATATGTTATATGATATGTTATGATATGAAATTTATGAAGAAATGTTTTAAGATCATGCTTGCTTCACGCTTTAAAGTTCGTTTAATTACAAGTATGTGCTTGCATGCGATTTTATTAGTATGTACTTTGTTATGTATTACGATAGAGCATGCCGAGCCTATAGGCTCACTAGGTTTAAATGGTGCAGGTGATGATCCTGTCGATGAGTATATCCCGACTGGCGGTGAGGACCTCTGAGCGCCTGCTGCAGCAGTACCCCGTGACCGCCTTTATGTTTCAGTTATACCATGATACAGTTCTAGATATTGGGTTTTAAACATGTTTCAATTCAGTATTTTACTCAGTGATTTTATTATGTTGGATGTTTTAACATTTTAAATATTTCTTTGTTTATGTTTAAAAGTATTTTTGAGAAAATGATTTATCAATGTTTTAGAAAGGAACGAGCCATACTTTAAGTTTATGTTTTCCGCACATGTTTTGAAAAAAAATATTTATAGAGTGTGGTTCGTTTCAATCAGATTGATGAACAAGATGGCAAGCTGGTTAAGGACAAACCAGCCCAGATAGCATGACAGATGCTATCAAATAGACGAGCAAGTGGATTTGAATACAACGCTAAACGACAAATACTGTTTTGTATTCAAATCGACTTGCTTGTATTATCTTCTCAGATCAGTGCTCACGTGACTAAAGTGAATAAAAGCCTGCGACGCATTTATGGACAAAGGACGCAAAGTACAACAGTGTCAGAAGACCTTTTCAATGTCTACTACTTTGTGTCCAACGGACAAATTACCATGACAGGCTATAAAACAGAGCACAATCAGCTAAATGAAGAAGAGATGAGAAGAGCGAAGTCGTAACAGTGTTGTTCAAACCAAAATGTAAACTTCAGAAGATAACACAACACTGAACCTGGGAAGACAATGAAAGACCAGCTCAGATAGGAGCCCACTTCCCAGGGTGTGAGAATACATTTCAGAGAGAGCATACACTATATATTCTCACACACAGATTCACTCACAAATGAGAGCTAAGAGATTAACAGAATAGTTGAGTGAATCAAATCAAACGACTTCCATTGTAGTCTTTGGACAGAGATGTTAAACAAGTCTAGTTGTCTTTCGCACTAAGACGTTAAATAAGTGTGTGTAGTCTTTGGACAAAGAAGTTAAACAAGTCCTTGTAGCCTTTCTCACAGAGGCAATAAAGAAGTGAGTTAGTCACATGCAGCTTGCGGGCTGGTGTGCAGTGGTGTTGCTAGGAGTTCTTGCGGCTGCGGGTCGTAGGAATGGGTTGCAGCGAGGGTCGTTGTAATCAAAGTCTTCTAGTGGATCCTTCCCGTTGCGGAAGAAGGGACACGTAGGAGATTGAGCTCCGAACTTTCATAAACAAATCAACGTATCTTTCTTTACTGATTTCGTTACTTGCATATTCACGCACTGCATATTACTCGAACGCATAAAACTGTTTAATCAAGCTTTCGAATTTAGAGTGCAGTTTGAGTTATTTCCACATGATTTATATTCATTACTCAATCTGTATCTCGATGCACAAGTATTCAAGAACACTGAGCTATTGCAGCTCAAGATAAGTTAACCAAATCATTCGGCTGTGTGTCGAGCTGGGTTCAGCATCCAGCTGGAACCAGCATGTGTAGCGCTTGCCTTATATCAAGCTGGTTTCAACGACCGGCTGGAACCAGCTTGGTTATCGCAACCCGGCTTCAATGCCTTGCTGAATCCTGCGTCCTATCATTCAATCTGGCTACACCCTCTAAGTGCTGATTATCCTCCGTATAACAAGTATATAGAGGGTAAAAGATCCCAACAATTACTCAATTAATCCAAATAATACGGAAGCATAAAATCAGGACTTAAAATATTTCACAGTGGTCCTGATCCAAATATCATATCAAAATACCGTAGTTAAAATAAGGAGTTTAACTCAAAACTCAACAACACAACAGGTAAACAATCAGTAGTCAATCAACTACAGATCCCCAAACATAAATAAAGGCACAGGACATCCCCTGGCTCAATATATATCAATACATAGTTATAACTGGGACTCAAATAAAAATGAGGATCGACCAGCTGAAGCTTCACTCTGTCCAGCCTGGTTATCTGAAGTACCTGCAAAGGCTAACCAAGACCCAAGAAGCCCAAAAACAGGGAAAGGAAACGATGTCAAACCTCAGTACGAAGAGCACTAATAAAAAAGAAAATCATAAACATGCAATATTGACATCATGATATGCATGGGGCTGTCAAGTAAAATCGGTCGTCTAGGCCAACAACTCATCTGGAAAATCTCAATTGAGCCTCAACACCACGCACAACCAATCTGTCGGTGGAAATCATTGATCCGTGATCTTCAAGTCCGTCGACCATCACAGCTCAGTGACATCAGGCGCGATGAATCAGCCGGCCACCACCTTATGATAGCATTGGACCTTTCAGGCACGACAACTCAGCCGGCTGATCACAATGCTAGCTTGACTCGGGTCATCAATCAAACATCAGGCTCAATACGTATGCATGAATGCCGGGAATATCAATTCTCACATACATAAATCAACGTAAACAGAACAAGTAAATCACATAACAACCAAGTCAAGTATGTTCACGTAAACACCCAGATCACAACATTCAGATCATGCTGGAATATTCACATGCTTATGTCCAAAGTTGTTTAAATAAGCTCAATTCGTACCTCTACCCAGCTAGTACCTCAATCAGATCCCACCAGGGAACGGCACCAACAGCCTGTTGAAATATGCTTCCTTACTAGCTCACGACAAAGATCAACAAAAGCTGCCTGGAAGCTCAAATCTGTGAAAACATCTAACAAATCAACTCAAGAGTAAGCCCATACAGCTTACTGCCTATGGTCAAGAACTCAGATCAGCCACAACTACTCTACTCAAGACCAACCAGCTCAAATCGGAGTGTAAAACACTAAATAAAGCTTACCCAGAAGCTCAAACAGATCGGGAGAACTATCGACCAGAAATTCGCGAAGATGCTCGAACCTGCAACAACTTCGCGCTACTGGTACCAATCGAAAGCTCTAAGAGATGCGAACCCAGCGCCACCAGCCTTGCTCCAAACGACGGCGTAAATAGATGGCAATATCAAGAAATAGGGTTCGAATGAACAGTACTAATCGAGGGTTTTCGGGGAAGAAGATAAAAAAAATATCGGGTTAGAAAATCGACTAAGTGTTGATCGACACTTATATTTAAATCACCAAGTAAAAGCTACAGTGAAAGTCAATCACCAACAATTTCAGATCGTAGCGCTATTCACATCTCAGCGCTAACTCAAATCTGGCTCCGCTATCTCAGATCTGACTTCTCTACACTAAACACGCTCTACGAATCAAAACGACGTCGCACAAGAGTCCCGCTCGCTAACGCTAAACGACGTCACGTTGACTCCAGATCTGAAACAGATCTCATGCACTCAGACCCGCTAACACTCGTCCAGATTTGACCAAATGTGAAATCCTCAAACCGCACCGATCTACCCAAACTTACGAACCGGACGGGTCCACACAGTACCGTTGACTAACACTTGACTTCTCTTCGCTAACAAAATCTGTTTCTTCTCGCAACACTAGATCTGACTAGTACCCGAAACGACATCGTATCACTTCCCGCTCACGACAACTCACTCGTACACGCGAGGAACAGATCTGGACACCCAGATCTTACTCAAAGATGATCCGTTCTATACCAAATCTGAATATCCGAAAATCACCAACAGAAAAACCAAATCCTTCAAATCTGAAAACCCGATGGTTAACTTTTCTATTAGCTAATCCTCGCCTAGATCTGATTAACTAATAAATTACCAAATTAACAATTTCTAGTCCTCACACTCTCCCCACTAGAAATGAATTTCGTCCTTGAAATCAACTTACGGCAACAGATCATAATCAAGTAAAAACACCAGAAATCACCAAAACTAACACCGACAATCTGCCCAGCATAACTCAATGCTTAATAAAACCACAAATCATGGGCACAAATCAATTCAAAACACGAGATCAACAAGCCAGAAGTTACCTGGAATGCTACGTTCAATGCTCAAACAAATGATGCCACTCCTGTCTCATCTTTTCTTCAATTTCCCAGGTAGCTTCTTCTCTACCATGCTTGCTCCATTGGACAATCAACAACGGTATACTCAGCTGCTTCCCCTTTCTATCCAGAATCTACACTGAATATTCAACATAGCTCAAGGTAGAATCCAGCTCTACTTCATCAGTCCTCAGCACATGGGACGGATCCGGCTCATATTTCCTTAACATTGACACATGAAACACATCATGCATCACTGCTAACTCATCAGGCAGCTACAATCGATAAGCCAAATTTCCGATCCTCTCAACAATCTCAAAGGGACCAATGAATCTAGGAGCCAATTTACCCTTAAATCTGAATCTCATCACGCTCTTGAAAGGAAAAACTTTGAGAAACACTTGATCACCAACCTCAAACTCCAAAGGTCTGCGTCTCTTATTAGCATAACTGGCATGTAGATCTTGAGCATCTTTCATTCTACTCCGAATCAACTCAATATGGTCTTTCATATGCTGTACAAATTCAGGATTGGACAGCTGTTTCTCACCAATCTCTTCCCAACAGATTGGAGATCTACATTTATGACCATACAATAAAATGGAGCCATCCCAATAGTCACCTGGTAGATATTGTTATACGAAAATTCAATCAAGGATAACGAATCCTGCCAGCCACCACTGAAATCCTACACAACAGCTCGCAGCATGTCTTCTAAAATCTGAATGGTCCTCTCGAAGTGGCCATCTGTCTGAGGGTGATAGGCTGTAATCATAGACAATCTCGAACCCATAGCTGCTTGCAAACTCTTCCAGAATCGGGAAGTAAATTTGGATCTCTATCATACGCTATATAAACCGGCACTCCATGCAATCTAACCACATGGTCGATATACAACTTCGCCATCTTCTTCATCGAACACCTCACATCATAAGGAATGAAATGGGCTGACTTCAAAAGCCTGTCAACAACAATCCAAATCGCATCACATCCCCTATTCGATTGAGATAAATGAGTCACAAAATCCATGGCGATGTGCTCTCAATTCCATTGAGGCACTTCTAGACTCTGTAGGAATCCACCAGGTCTCATTCTCTCAGCCTTGACCTGTTGGCAATCCAAACATCGAGCTACAAATACAGAGATGTCATTCCTCATACCTTCCCACCAGTAGTGAGATTTCAAGGCATGATACATCTTCTTCTCGCCTGGATGCACACTATATCGACTACAATGGGCTTCATTCAAGATAGTCTCTTTCAATTCAATCAGGTTCGGAAACACCAATTTACCACGGAATCTCAAGCATCCACCAGAAGCAACAGAATAATCTTCTGACTGACCATTTTGGGCTTAATCTTCAACTCATGAATATACGGGTCAGTTCTCCACACTGATCTAATGTCTGCAACAAGCTGTGGTTCTACCTGAATAGAAGAAAATATGAAATACTGATCACTTGGCTGAAAATGCCATCCACAAGTCCCCAAATCTTCATGGACTTTGGATATACTCAGCGACGTCAACATCGCAGGTTGAGCTTTCCTACTCAACGCATCGGCCACTAAGTTCATCCACCCAGGCTGATGCTGAATCTCACAGTCAAAATATTTGAGCAACTCCATCCAACGACGTTGACTCATATTCAGATCTGACTGGGTGAAGATATACTTCAAACTCTTGTGGTCCGTGTATAACACGAACTGCTCACCATATAAATAGTGACGCCATATCTTCAAAGCAAAAACAATGGAAACTAACTCAAGATCATGAACGGGGTATCTCGTCTCATGGGGTTTCAACTGTCGAGACACAAAGGCTATCACACGCCCGTTCTGCATCAACACACAACCCAGACCATTCAGAGAAGCATCAGAGCACACTAAAAAACCTCTAGAACCCGATGGCAAAGCCAACAAAGGAGCAGTAGTCAACTTCTCCTTGAGCAACTGGAAACTCGACTCACACTCATCAGTCCAAACAAACTCCCTATCTTTCTGGGTCAACTGAGTCATCGGCCTGGCTATCGAAGAAAACTTCTCAATGAAATGTCTATAGTAGCCAGCCAAACTCAAGAAACTATGGATCTCAGAAACATTCCTAGGTCCCTCCCAATTAAGAACTGCTTCGACCTTACTTGGATCCACAGAAATACCTTGCGCTGAAATGACATGACCCAAAAAGATTACTCTATCCAGCCAGAATTCACACTTGCTGAACTTCGCATATAGTTGTGAGTCTCTCAGTTTCTGCAACACCAGTATCAAGTGCTCTTTATGCTCTCTATAGCTCCTAGAGTACACAAGAATGTCATCTATGAAGACAATCACAAAACGATCGATATACTCGCTAAAGAAGCGATTCATCAAATCCATGAAGATAGCAGGAGCATTCATCAATCATAACGGCATCACGAGAAACTCATAATAGAACTGCTTCGACCTTACTTGGATCCACAGAAATACCTTGCGCTGAAATGACATGACCCAAAAAGATTACTCTATCCAGCCAGAATTCACACTTGCTGAACTTCGCATATAGTTGTGAGTCTCTCAGTTTCTGCAACACCAGTATCAAGTGCTCTTTATGCTCTCTATAGCTCCTAGAGTACACAAGAATGTCATCTATGAAGACAATCACAAAACGATCGATATACTCGCTAAAGAAGCGATTCATCAAATCCATGAAGATAGCAGGAGCATTCATCAATCATAACGGCATCACGAGAAACTCATAATGCCCGTATCTCGTCCTGAAAGCCGTCTTCGCCACATCAGCGTCTCTAATCCACAACTGATGATAACCAGATCGCAGATAAATATCAAACAGATCATCAATTCTTGGCAACGGGTACTTATTCTTCAATTTCGCTTTATTCAACTTTCGAAAATCCACACACATCCTCATAGATACATCCTTCTTCTCCACAAAAAGAATCGGAGCTCCCCAAGGTGACATACTCAATCTATGAAGCCTTTCTCCAAGAGATCACGCAAGTGATCCTTAAGTTCCTTCAACTCAGCTGGCGCCAGCCGATACAGAGCTCTAGAAATCGGGGCTGTCTGTGGCACCAACTCTATGCTGAATTCAATCTCTCTTCTAGGAGGAAATCCATGAATCTCATATGGAAACATATCTGGGAACTCTCGAGCAATAGAGACATCACTCATCCCTATCCTCGATTCATGGGAAACATCCAAGGCATAGATCATAAATCCTGAATTCTCTAGCGACAACAAGCTAAACATCTCCATGGCTGACACTAATGGAGTCGCGAATCAACACCATAGAAATCCCATTTCTCTCCAAATCAAGGTCTAAACCTCACTATACCATGGAAACAATCAATAGTCGATCTATAATCCGACAACACATCCATACCCAAGATGCAGTCAAAATCTCTAATCTACAGAGAAATCAATTCGTCACCACACATTCTCATCAAAACTAATCACACAATCCAACGCCACCTCATGGGACAACAGACTCACGCCAGCAGGGGTAGATACAGAGACAACATCACACAGTGGGGAAGAACTCAACCCACACTCATACACAAAAAAGTTAGATATAAAGGAGTGTAATGCTCCTGTATCAAACAAAACTCGTGCAGGAAAATCAAAGATAATACAAGTACCTGCAATCACTCCCCCAGGTATCTCATCAGCTTTCTCTCTCATCAAAGCATTCCCTGGGCCTGCTGTGGTCCCGAAAACTGAGGTCTCGAAGGTCCTCCAAACCTAGACGGTTCACGGGATTGAAATCCAGATCGTTGGGACTGAACAAAAGGTTGCGGTCTCTGCGAGGAACCACTAGCTGAACCTTGCTGCGACTGAATCAAGGGCTGTCCCCCCATCAAAGGACACACTCTAGCGAAATGTCCTGGTTGGCCTCACTGATGGCAAAGACCTCGAACTCCACATATGATTACCTCCGCACTGACCACACTCTACTCCTCCTGAACTACTGCCACCAGAGCTAACGGAACCAGAGGAACTCGAATTCGATCGTCTCTTAAACTGTTTCCCTCGGGGATTGAACCTCTGGCGATTCGACTGCTGTGATGTCTGAGGAGGCTGAAATGGTTGCGTCACCTCTAGCACAGGTTGAAAAGTGCGTCCAGCTATCGTCTGAACCTGATTCTGTGCTTCCAACACACTCTCCTCAATGTCTACCGCCCTATCCACTGCCTCGGCATAAGTCATAGGAGAACCAGCCAATACCATGCGGAACAAATCATGCTTCAAACCTCTCATAAACTTGTTCCTCTTCGTCCTCTCCTGGTTAGAAACATGGGGAACATACAACAGAGGCGACGAAAACTGCCTGGCATACTCGGTCACTTTCATGTCCCCTTGCTTCAGATTATCAAACTCTCGTTCTCGGTTATTGTAGTAGGACTCAGGGGTATACTCCTGTCGAAAAGCTGCACAGAAGCTCTCCCAAGTAATCAAAGTCCCCACTCTCTCTCATCACTCAAGAAGTACCCTTCCACCAGCGTTGAGCATTCTCCCTCAGCTGTAAAACCTCTAGCTTCAATCTCCTCTCTGAGAATGCTCTACAGCATCAAACAATTCCTCCATATGTTCCAACCAACCTTCAGCCACAAAACCACCTACAGTGCCAGTGAGCGTAGGGGGATTCGTCCGTTAGAACCTAGCCAGAACTAGCTCCATCTCGCCAATCTGTCTCGTCACATCCTCCGTCTCTGTCTGTCAAGCCCGACAACGTAAGGGTTCACTCGGTTGGGCAACATCCTAATCGCTCTCAAGAGCCCTAGACTCCTGAACAGTCCTAGACTCCTCAACAGTCCGCCTAGTGGTTCTACCTTTACCTCTCCTCGGTGGCATCTATCAAAACTCAAGGTAAGAACTCACAAGCAGATACAACACAGAGGCAGGTACCATCACAGAAATCACAGAAGTCACAGAGTCAATCAGGAACAAAAACTCAAACTCTGTGCCTAGACTCAAGTGTTATGAAAAGAAACGAACTTATCCTAGTTTAAGCGTTGATACCAAAATGTCAGGCCCGGTGCGCTAATACATAGATTAATTACTCAACTAATCCAAATAATACGAAAGCATGAAATCAGGACTTAAAATTTTTCAAATTGGGTCTGATCCAAAATATCATATCAAAATACCACATAGTTAAAATAAGGAGTTTAATTCAAAACTCAACAACAAAACAGGTAAACAATAAGTAGTCAATCAAATACAGATCCCCAACATAAATAAAGGCACAGGAAATCCTCTGGCTCAATATATATCAGTACATAGTTATAACTGGGACTCAAATAAAAATGGGGATCGACCAGCTGAAGCTCCACTATGTCCAGCCTGATTACCTAAAGTACCTTCAAAGGCCAACGAAGACCCAAGCATCCCAAAAACAGGGAAAAGAAACGAGGTCAAACCTCAGTACAAAGAGCACTCATAAAAGAGCAAATCATAAAACATGCAATAATCACATCATGATATGCATGAGGCTGTCAAGGAAAATCGGTCATCTAGGCCAACAACTAAGCTGGAAAATCTCAATTGAGCCTCAACACCAAGAACAACCAATCAGCCGGTGGAAATTATCGATCCGTGATTTTCAGGTCCGTCGACCATCACAGCTCAGTTTTCTTCAGGCGCGACGACTCATTCGGTCACCACCTCGATGATAGCATTGGACCTTTCAGGTGCGACAACTCAGACGATCGATCACAATGCTAGATCGACTCGGGTCATCAATCAAACATCAGGCTCAATATGCAAGCATGAATGCTGGGAATATCAATTCTCACATACATAAATCAACGTAAACAGAACAAGTAAATCACATAACAGCCAAGTCAAGTCTGTTCACATAAACACCCAGATCATAGCATTCAGATCATGCTCGAATATTCACATGCTTTTGTCCAAAGCTAGTTAAATAAGCTCAATCGTACCTCTACCCAGCTACTACCTCAATCAGATCTCACCAGGGCACGACACCAACAGCTTGTTCAAATCTGCTTCCTTACTGGCTCACGGCGAAGCTCAACAAAAGATGCCTGGAAGCTCAAATCTGTCAAAACATCTAACAAATCAACTCAAGACTAAGCCCATACAGCTTACTGCCTACGGTCAAGAACTCAGACCATCCACAACTACTCTACTCAAGACCAACCAGCTCAAATTGGAGCGTAAAACACTAAATAAAGCTTACCCAGAAGCTCAAACAGATCGGGAGAACTATCAACCAAAAATTCACGAAGATGCTCGAACCTGCAACAAATTCGTGCTCCCTCAACAAGCCGATCCAAAGCTCCAAACTGGTACCAATAGAAAGCTATAAGAGATGCGAACCCAGTTCCACCAGCCGTGCTCCAAACGGCAGCGTAAATTGAAGACAATCTCAAGAAATAGGTTTCGAATGAAGAGTACTAATCGAGGGTTCTCGAGGAAGAAAATAAGAAAAATATCGGGTTCGAAAATCGACCAAGTGTTGATCGACACTTATATTTGAATCCCCAAGTCAAAGCTACAGTGAAAGTTAATCACCGACAATTTCAGATCTTAGCCCTATTCAGATCTCAGTGCTAACTCAAATCTGGCTCCGCTATCTTAGATCTGTCTTCTCTACACTAAACACGCGCTACTAATCAAAACGGCGTCGCACAAGAGTCCCGCTCGCTAATGCTAAACAACGTCACGTTGACTCTAGATCTGAAACAGATCTCACGCACTCAGACCCGCTAACGCTCATCCAAATTTGACCAAATCTGAAATCCTCAAACCGCACCGGTCTACTCCAAACTCACGAACCGGACCGGTCCACACAGTACCGTTGACTAAAACTTGACTTATCTTTGCTAACCAAATCTGTTTCCTCTCGCAACACCAGATCTGACTAGTACCCGAAACGACATCGTATCGCTTCCTGCTCATGACAAATCACTCGTACATGCGAGGAACAGATCTGGAAACCCAGATCTTACTCAAATCTGATCCGTTCTATACCAAATATGAAAATCCAAAAATCATCAACAGAAAAACTGTGAGACCTATGTTTCGCAATCAGGTGTTGTTCGGGTTTGGACCAGCTGTTGGTCGATGTGCTTGGCATAGACATCGAATTTTTCTAAGTGTTAGAATCAGCACTTGGAAAGATATCAGCAACAGTAGTAGTGGGATCAACCGTTGAGTGATCGTGTCAGTTGTTGATATTTCAGTCGTTGCTTTTTGGTAGGAAGCAGCAACAGTGCTTCGTTAGATTTCAGTCATTGGTGTATTAGCGCGTATCCAGTTGTTGCGAGAGACCAGCTGTTGCGAGTGATCAGCTGTTAGTATGTTAGTTGTGGTGTTCAGCAGAGAGCGCTAAGGGATTCTGAAGCGATGACGTTTTGTGTTCAGGAACCAGCTGTTGGTTTCGTTAGCGTGCATCGAAACTATGTCGTTTAGATAAGTTGGAAAGACAGCGTTTTGAGTGGAGCGCTTTGTATCAGCTGTTGAGAGATCTCATGCGTTGTGACTGCTGGTTTGTGATGACGACTGATTTTGTCGGTGGATCTAGTCTTGTTCTTTCTGCTGTTTGAGTAGTGTATTTAAGAGAAGACTTGGTCTTCGATTGTTTAACAGATCCCATACTTAGAAATATTTCCCCATAGTAAATCTTGTCGTGAACCCTAGTTACTGTTCACAGTAACCTTATCCGTCCTAATTTTCGGTGGTAGACAACTTCGACGAGAGTGAGAGTGGTAGCGTTGGACTCCTCTCGCTAAGGTGCTTCATTCTATACCTCTTTAAAAAGCGTTGGAGGAGCTGGAAGAGGATCGTAGGATCGCTACGATGCCTCCCTCGTGTAGTTTGCTAGCATAAGCGTTCCCTACCGTGCCAGTAGTTTCGTTGGGGTAAGTAAAGATGCTACTTTTAAGCTTTGTTAGAGCTTTCCGTTGAATTAGGAAGGTAGATGAGCGCTGGTGGAGTTGTAGCTCCCAGCTGCTGTTATTTTATGTTTCGTCTTTTGAGCAGTGGCTTGTGTTGATATAGCAGGTGACAGATCTGTGTTGCTCGGACTTGATTGTAGCAGCAGGTGTGGTAATTATAGCTCAGAAGCTGGTGAGTTACGGATGTTGAGCTTGTATTACGGCTGGAATTGGCATGGATATTATGTTTGATTGCTGTGTGTGCATTGCTTGCTGTTTTATATGCTGTTCAATTGTTGCATTGCATACGCATGATCATTTCTATTTCAGCTGTTGTAGCCGTGCTTTGTTGTTGCTCTATTTTCTTACCAGGATGTGAGGGCGAGTGGCAATATCTCACTCTCATCTCCCTGCTGGTCTGTTTAACTCTCATGCGCCGAGTGGTTAACTACCACAGTTCATGAGTTGGGCAACAGCAGGTTGAGTTATAGATGCATCTGGTATTCAGGTGTGGTGTAAAGATGAGCGGGTAATTCCCGTGTGCTTGTACACACACCAGTGGCCACTAACTATTCTTCGTAGAATCCGTTGTCAGCTGTTGAACTCTTTGGCTCTATTCCTTGTTTGTAGCCTTCGGCTGTTGCATTGTATTTCATGCATAGCATTCGCATTATATCTTTTGCTATTCATTGCTATTTTATAGTTGCTCTCCGTACTGGGGTTTAACCTCGAGGTCTGTCAGGCCTCGTGCTCTCAACAGATAAACACATGCGGAAGCTATCAAAAAGTGGGTAAAATTTTCGCTTTTAGGCCCAACGGTTTAAAACGATGTAAGTTAAAATAATGCGATACTCAAAATAAGATCCC